>CAJHQQ010000497.1:0-183690 GCA_905132885.1 Moricandia moricandioides
ATAATTTTAACTTACAAAATTTTATTTTTGGTTCATAAATGTATGTTTCTTTCTTTTTCTTAATTTCATTAATTAATAACACAAATACAACAAATAATAAGAACAACAAATAAAGCTTATACACGCCAAGGCTGCAACAACATTAAACACAAAATGAAGAGGGATATGAAGGCCAAGACTAAGCAGGAAACAGAAGCACCATTCCCAAGAATAGGTCCTCAAGAACTCACCTAAGACCAGCAGAATCATAACATACTCCCAAGACGAGCAAGGGCATAAAGGACGCTAGACAATTTCAAACCCAACATCCAAATCTGATCGAACAACAACCAAGGAGACAGACCCTCGATCATAAAGGAAATCATAACAACACAAAAAACCAGGGACCATTGTGTCCCACCGTGAACCACCAACAAAGCGTCCACCTCCGGGAGATAACTCTGACGATCTAAACTTGGAGACATCTCGTCTCCAAGAACTGGAGAGAGCAAACCATTTCCTTCGCTCATCAGTTACTCCTCCGTTCGCAAGACCGCCACACAAGTAAGAAGGGCGAAGATGGAGAAGGGCTTCCATTGAGTCCACATGCCGTCGTCTAGAAGGAAATGCTGGAGATTTAGAAACAGGAAAATCTAGATCTGGCGGCTAACTTGAGTCCTTCAAGTCGGCGTCCCCTAAACCTGCCACTCTGTAGTCTAACCGCCGAAACTGTCCCCTGGACTGCATAGGACCTCTAGTGCATCTCAGAAGACAAAAGCGTACGCATGTTGGCTGGAAAGAAAACATACTGAAAAGAGAGGAAAAAGGAGAAAAGAGGAAAGGATGAGAGGACGATCACTGGTGCCGGTGTTGGATAATTCCAAACTTGTGGAAACTTAACATATTATTAGATTTTTAATATGTTAAGAGATACACACAAAAAGGAAATCTAGAATAAGAAAATGAAGTTTTCTATTAGATTAAGTTTGTGTTTTCCATATCCCACATGTTAAAGGGAATTGTCATTCACTATAAATATAGGTATCATGGAGAAGTGTTCCATAAGAGATCTAAGAGAAACATTGAGAGCTTTAGTTTTGAGTAGTTTCTAAAGCAATAAGAAAAGTTGTTCTTATTATACTGTTGATGACTTTGCGGGAAAGATATCAGATTTATCATCCAAGGCAGCCTCGTTGGGAGAAAACATAGAAGAATCCAAGATGGTGAAGAAGTTTTGGAAGGGTCTTCCAAGACAAAAGTATATCCATATCGTAGCGTCGCTTGAGCAAGTCCTAGACCTCAAATTTACGGGTTTTGAGGATATAGTTGGAAGGCTAAAGGCGTATGACGAGCGTGTAGAGGAAGAAACTCAAAAGGAAGACCAAGGGAAGCTTATGTTTTTGGATAACAATTACCATATTCAGAGGAACTATGGAGATTTTCGTGGTAGAGGTAGAGGAAGGAATGGAAGAGGCAAAGGTCGAGGTAGGTTACACAACCAAAGTCATGTGTAACATACCAAAGACAAAAACTCGAAGAAAGATCGTTCGAAGCTGATATGTTGGAGATGTGACAAACCGGGTCACTATGCAACCTCCTGTCCCGAGAAGTCAGTGAAGAATCAAGAAACCAACTTAAACGAAACAAAAGAGGCTGATGCCCTTTATGTACACGAGGTGGTATTCTTGAATGAAGACAATGTGATTCCAAAGAATCTTGATATCGACAAAGGCAATGCAAGTGTTTGGTAATTGGATAATTGAGCGAGCAATCACATGAAGGGAAACAAGGAGTTCTTTTCGAGTTTGAATCTCAACACCAAAGGGAAGGTGAAGCTTGGTGATGGATCGTGTGTTGATATCGTAGGAAAGGGGGTTGTTACCTTTGTGTGCAAGACTGGAGAGAAGAAGGCACTCAAAGACATATACTACATACCCGACCTGAAGCATAACATATTGAGTCTTGGACAAGCAACAGAAAACGGATGTGAGGTTAACATGAAAGATGTTTATTTAACACTCACAGATTCGTGTGGTAGGTTGCTTGTACGTGTTACAAGATCTCAAACCGTCTCTACAAGACCCCGATGGAGATTAGCTATCCACAGTGTTTACATGTCAGAGATGAAGATGCAACATGGAGGTGGCATGCTCGACTAGGAAATATAAGCTATGGTGTGATGAACAACATGGTAAAGAAGGAGATGGTCGTAGGAAAGCCATTTGTAACACACAAAGAAAGCGTGTGTGACGCATGTCTAGTAGGGAAGCAAATTAGACACTCATTCCCGACTAAATCCATGTTCTGTGCGACAAAGCCATTGGAGTTATTGCATGGAGATTTGTGTGGACTAATCACACCACCAACGCCTGCAAATAGCAAGTATGTATTTTTCCTAATTGATGACTTCTCCAGGTATATGTGGACTATACTTATGAAGGAGAAGAGCGAGGCATTCGATCGGTTCAAAAGGTGTAAGGAAAGTGTAGAGAAGCAAACCGGTTCAACCATTAAGACCTTTCGCACCGATAGAGGAGAAGAGTTTACCCCAGCTGAGTCGAAGATGTCGAACTAGTTATGGGTTGAAGAGATGGTAGCCGAGTTGGAGTCTATCATAAGAAACAAGACATGTGAGCTTGTGGATAGACCGCCTGGTATTGAACCTATAAGGTTAAAGTGGATCTACAAGATTCAAGGAGCAGACGAAATCAAGATAAAGGAGGAGAGTTATGTTCAAGGAATCATGTGTGACACAAAGATGGAAATGTGTAACACGATCCGCGTAGCAATGAAGTTGAGTTTAAATATCTCAAAGGTTGAAGATGAACCAAAGATAAATGCTACAGGATACAAAAGAAGCATAGGATGTTTGAGGTATCTACTTCACACAAGATCAGTTGTGTGTTAAGAAGTTGGTGTTCTAAGTCGATACATGCAAACTCCGGGTGTTGAGCAGAAGGCCGACATCCTAACCAAGCCATTAGCAAGGATTAAGTTCAAGCAAATGAGGAGCTTATTCGGAGTTTAAGAAATTGATCTCCCTAATTCAAGTTGGAATTAAGGGGGTGATTGTTGGATAATTCCAAGCTTGTGGAAACTTAACAAATTATTAGATGTTTAATATTTTAAGAGATAAACACAAAAAAATCTATAATAGGAAGAGGAATTTTTCTATTAGATTAGGTTTGTGTTTTTCATATCTCACATGTTAAAGAGAATTGTCATTCACTATAAATATAGATCTCATGGAGAGGTGTTCCATAAGAGATCTAAGAGAAACATTGAGAGCTCTAATTTTTAGTATTTTCTAAAGCAATAAGAAAAGTTGTTCTTATTATCCTTTGTTCTAAGAGATCCTTCAGCCGGCACGGTGCCAGACCAGAGAAGAGAACTTCAGACAGATGTAGAGTCGTTGAAAGAGAATAAAGATTTTGAGAGAGAATGTTAAAGTTACAAAAAAATCTTTTACTTCAGAAATTGCTTTATTCTTATCTACAATAACTAATGTTTTACTCTTAGATGGACTTGACATCATGATTTAGTGTAAAAATAGTGCATACACTGAGAGATATTCACTTTTAAACTCTTTCTTTGGTGTTTTCATCAACCAAGAATAAAGTAGAAGACAAAAAATGTTGTTTTGTATAGAGAAAATTCTATATAAAATACTCCAACTAAATTTTGTTAAACTTTTTAATATCCAAATGTTGAGATCAAAATCAGCCATAGAAAAATGAACGGCTAAAATCTTCTGAGAAATTATACTTTAAGTAAATATGAGTAGGAAATGTCGAAGAAACTATACGAAATAAGCCAAATCTATTTATATAAGGATACAAAAACAAACTTCATATATTTCATCTCGAACAAGAAATAAAAAATTTCTATCAAAAACATGAAGAGATTGGAAAAACGTTCTTACGACAAGTTTTTGCAAGAAATGGCATGTTTTATGAAATAATCTTTCGTAAAACGAAATTTGGAAAGTTTCCACGGAAAAACCTCATGGGAAAATCTAGGAGATAATCTTCCGCAAAATAGCTCTTGGAAAATCTTTATTGAAACACTTATGTAAAACAAAAAAAAATAGTTCTGAAAGTATATAGAATGGTTAAACAAGATAGGAAAGGACAAGGCAGAGAAGAGTGAAAGGCTCTCATCACCACACACACTTTCTCATCACCACACACACTTCTTCACCGGCCCAAAAATGAGTTCTCATCGCCATACAAGGCTTCTCATCTCCCCATACAGCTCTCATCGCCACAAAGAGCTCCTCATCGTCCCATAAATGAGCTCTCATCGCCACACAAGGCTTCTAATCGCTCCCACACATGAGCTCTCGTCGCCACACAAGGCTTCTCATCGCCACACACCGCTCTCATCGCCACAGAGAGCTCATACTTTCCCTACATGAGATCTCATCGCCACACATGATCGTTCATCGCCATACATGAGCTCTCATCGCCACACATGAGTTAACATCGCCACACAACATGTCTGATCGCCACAGTTTTTTTCCTCTTCCACACATCGCCACACAAATCCTATGAGGCTCAGTGAGGCTCTCACTTTTTTCTCCTTTAAATCTCAATCGAAATGTCTTTCATTTCATCTCAATTGGAATTTCCCTTGATATTTTATGGTGAAACAAGCAAGACGTTGTTTTCTTGTAAAACAAGCAAGACCATATCGCCACATAGCTCATATCTCTCCTCCTTGTCGCCACAAAGTATCTCATCATGTTCTCCTTTGAATCTTAGTCGAAATTTCCTTCGCTTCATTGCAATCAGAGTTTCCGTTGATATTTTACGAAGAATCAACCAAGAACTTTGTTTTCTCGTAAAAGTTCAAGTCAAATGTCAAGACGATACTGGTTAACTAAACAACATCGTATCCACGACTGAATAAATTGTTTCTTTATCAGTTCATAAGACCAACGACCTAGAAAACGTACATCGGACAAATCAACAATTTCCCCAAGAAGAATCCTAGAAACGCATAAGTCATAAAACGGTCCGAAACGGCTTAAAACATGACGAAGCCCACTTATGGTTTAAAATGAAAACAGGATCGAATGCAATGAATGTTTATTCGAATTGGATAAATAAAAATGGAAGAAGAGGATACATGTGAAGTTTCCAAGATAAACATGAACTTTAAGAAGATAAGGAAACATCTCCGCAAAAGGATAAACTAAAATCTCAAAGAGATAAGGAAATATGATTGACTCTAGGGGCATACATAAGCACATCTGAGGCAGAGGAGAAGGAGGATGACTTTTAGACTCTTAGAACTCTCTGCACTTAGGAACCTTAGGCATTATTCTCAACATGCTTAGTTTTCTATGTCTTGCACTCAATTACTAAACGAACTCGCAAGGGCAATTCGACTCTTGTTCAGACTATGTAATTGAACTACGTACGGCTTGATCCTTAAAAGGGGTACGTAGGTAGCGTTTCATAAGGTTCAGCCCGAAATGAATACAAACTTTTCGTATCTTTTTATGTCTTTTTCTAAATGAGTTGCAGGTCTTTCGACATAGGTGTTTTTTCTAGCAAACTTAGTTAGGTTTTATTGTCTATGTTATTTGATTTCCGTTGTAATGTCGTTCCAGATGAACTTTTCAATACGTTTTTGTCTTTGGAATGCTCATACACAAGTTTGCAATAAAGATCTACTCTTTCTTAACTAGTTCTGCCATCTTTCTTTATTTTCTGCATATATTTGGTCACTTGTTTTTGGCTCTCGCAAAGAATTTGGACCTCAGAGAAAGCTAAGCTTTCTTCCGCTAACAAATTTGACAGTGCAAATTTTGGTTCCCACAGTTTGGCGCTAGAAGGAGGGGGCGGATTACTCTTCACACGGCCGTAAACGCTCGACCAAAACATGTCTTGAAATATGAAAGACAAACTCGCAGCTTGCGTGGACACTGAAAACAATGCAAAAACGCTGGTAAACTCCAGCAGTGACTGTTCCTGTGGCCAACGCTAACACAAATGCCGCAGTGCTCGACAAAATAAAAAAAAAAACTAGTCACGACTTTACGCCAAAAAAAAGAGCACCGAACTAGTTCACGATTTCACTATCTAAACAGAAAAGGCAACGATAAAATCTATCAAACCCCATAAGATTCGTCTCATCACCTAGTTTGAGAAATCTCGACGTATAGGAGGTTCAATCAAAAATGTTTTCTGTAAAAAATTTGGAAAATAAGACTTCCATTACCCAAAATCTCGGAGAAACTCTAGATTACTCGCGAAAAATGAAGCACATCAAACCACGTTGCCAATCCCTCATTGTTGTACTTCTTCCGAATAACGTTCAGAGAAAATAAGTTGATTCTACATAATCACCTCTAACCTAAAACGGCTGACAAAGATTAAATAAACCAAAACAAGAGATTGTATCCCTCGCTGCTAAACGTCTTCTGAAAGATAAGATTTCAGAAAACTTCAAGCGTCGCTTTTGTAGCAACATATTCTAAGAATTCACGATATTTTCTACTAAGCTCACTCCAAAAAAACACTCAAACTCCCTCGGGTCAATCCTACGGAAACAAGAGAATTTAGTATTAATTTTAATCATGATAATGAAGCCCATCACAGCTTGAGTTTTCAAGTTTAAACTCAGAAACTAAGTCCGCAAAATAGTCGCAAAATGTGAGTTTTCCAAAAAAAAAATCTCGTGCATCCAAACTCGAAAAAATTTAAAGAAATAAATTTCATAAAATTAAGCTCGAAAATATTTCACAAAATGAATTTTATAAAACTAGACTCGAAAATATTTTATGAAATAGTTTTCTTAAAATTAAAATCGTTAAAATTTCAAAACAGCTTTTGTAAAATTAAACTCGACAATATTTTACAAAACATCATTCGTAAAATTAAACACAATAATATTTTATGATACAACCTTCATAGAATAAATTTGACAATATTTTCTAAAGAAATTTCGTAAATAAAACTCGAAAAACAGTTCGACAACCTTCTGGATGTCAAACATGATCATATGAAATGAATAACGGAAAAAGAAGACAATAAGGGCTCGAACACGACCATTTCGCTTACAGCTTGACGAACTGAGCACCTCACCCGGATGAAATTGTGTACATTGCTTCTTCTTTCTCATCGCACACTTCACTCCTCCTTGATTCGTCATCTGCTTCTCCTCACTTTCTTTCAATGATTTCATAAATTTCCTTTGATTAGAAAGACGAAATCAATTTTTACAAAATTTTGCCGCGTTGAGTCGAAAACATCTACTCATAAACATTTGATAGAATTTTCAACAGTATACGAAGAGAACTTGGTCATTTAGTAAAACCAGCTGTACAAGAAAACGAGAAAAAAAACTTAGATGTTGTAATCTCTTCGTCGCCTTGATATTCTCCTCAGAGTTTCGCTGAAAACCAAATCATACAGAAGAATCAAACTTTGTAAAGTTCTGTGAATTTTGAGTCGAAAGTGGCTATTCCCAAACGCCAAAAAAACTTGTGATAAAATACATAATCGTACTCACAAAAACTTTTGATGAAATACATACCCGTTCTCGTAAAAAATATCATTACGAAGATTGAAAATTAGATCAGAAGACACGAGGAGAAGAAGAGAAAAGTGAAGAAGAGGAAAACCCGAATCTCCGATATGACTAAGGTATGTCCGACTTGGAAAACATTGAAGTCAGATTTTGAATTTTCGTTGGAAAGAACTGAGAAACGACAAGGAGATCTTCGTAAATTTTTGGGAACTTAGTCTAGGTGGATAGTCTAGCGAACTAAGTCTTAAAAAAATTTCTTTATCTTGTTCAACTATCCTTTAACTGTTCAGGCAGAACTTGCAAACTGATCTAACCTGTCGTAAAAACGAGAAACGGTTGTCATTCATTCAGGCATACTCAGCTTGCCTCCTAAATAAATAAAGAACTAAAGACACAAACATCATCGTAAAACTGACTTGTTCCTAGGAGTTCTCTTAAAAATGACTTATTCAAAGTCGTCAACCTGAAAACCACCGAAGATCACAATCCTGGAATCATCTTTAAATCGACTCAGTTTTCTGATCATGTTAATCTTCGGAAGAAGAACACACATAACCATTCAAATGATTTGTTCAACCTTTCTACTTCATAAAAAAAGGAAACTTTGAATACTTTTTGCCTCAACACCAAGAAAATGCTTTTTACAAAACAAACTTTTACAGAATTAGGCAGAAAACACTTAGGCAATTCAATGATCCTTCGAAATCGTCCAAAAGGCAAACGAAAATCTAAGATTCGTCTAAACAGTAGCGGCATATCCAAATCGTAAAAAAAAATAGTCTCGAGAACCACACAACATCTTTTATCGCAGCAACACATTTAGGCAAACATGTACCAACATCGGACTGATAAGACGACTGATAGCCAAAGCTATGAAGACCCTTTCAACTTAACAAAACATATTTCGTATGAAACTCAAAATTATACGAGAAATCCTCAAACACAAAAGCATTTCTCCCAATTTTCGTTGCACCAAACAAGTCAGAGAAAAACATCATTTTTTTTAGACAAAGCATAATCGAGAACACAAGTAGCAGCGAACAAAGCAAAGGGAACACTTTCTTTCCACTCATTGAATAGATCTGCCGCTGGCCGACCAATTTGTTCCGCTCAAGAAACAAATATGTCATGAGGATTCCTCTCAAAAACCTACAGAAGCGTTTCGAGCAAATATCATTGAAATAACCTTTGGTAAAACTCCATGAGTGACTCGAAGAAACTTTCACTAAAGATCGAAACAAAGAAAAAAATTCATAAAATCTACGGAAACATCGCTACTTTAAACGACTCTAGAAAAAATCCATTTTGCTGTCCTCGTAAAATCAGTCACCCTCTACTTTAGTATAACTAGAAAAATTTATACAAAGCAGCCTATGGGAAAACAAGATTGGTATCGTGAAAAATGACTCTTTGATACAAAAACACGAATGAGGAGAACTCAATCCTCCCTCGCAAACATCAGAAGTAATCTGTGAGTAACACTCTACATTTACTAAGCCATTCTTGTAAAAACTTATATGAGACATCTTTCGTATAAACAGATCGAGTTATACGAAGTAAATTTCGAGAATAAATCTAACATGTTTTACGAAGAGTATTTTAAACAATTTTCAATAGATAAAAATGAAGCCGTATAATTCTTCTCTCGACGACAAATCTAAACTCTGTCTCCTCGCTCTACGATCTAACAAATATCTCCTTTAGCCTTACGACTCATATTGGCTTCTTATTCTCACGGCTACAGACGAACATAACACCATCATGCAATTAACTCCAAACTAATTCAGTATTAATCCTCTTAGGCTTCGTCCCCTCGGACAAAAACGAAAACAAATTTCATACGAGAGCTTTTCATGAAGGCATTCAGAACTGAAACAAGGTTAGAAAAAAACAATTCTCATAAGACTAAGGGGGGAATTATACTAAAAACTCATCGTATGAGTGAAACCTAAAGTGGAAAATTGTTCTCTATCAAATCAGCTACCTTAACGCTGAAAACTCTGGCATACTTGGCCTATTTATCTCGATTGAGTGCTCTTTGGTCCTCAGCCAGTTACGCCTTACCGTAAAATCTTGAACCAGAATTCGACATTATGTCAAGGGAAATTCTAAACTAGCACGACCTTAATGCTAAAAGAAAATTGGCATGGTCTAATCTTTGACCTACAACTTCCTCAGCTATGCGGCTGAACACAACTCTCATACCGAGTCAAAACATTTGAGCGACCAACGCTTCATCCAATCACCCGACGGCAAAAAGACAATCCGCATTTCGTATAATAAACACCGAGTGATGTATACAAAAATAATTGTATTATAACCCAAAAAACAGAAACCATATGATAAAGACTTCATAACAAAACTCAGTCCTAACAACCAAACGATTAACAAAAAATATGAACTTCTTGTCAATCAACCAAGTTCCACATGCTCCATGCATGGAATATGACGCAAGCTATGAACCCATCTCCAGGCCCGAACCTATGTATCAGTATCAGAACTGGTCGATATAGGTGTGTTGGTCGATTCTAGTTTAGAGGAGGAGGTTGCAATGAACCTCAGCAACCCTCATAACAAGCCAAGAATTATTCCTCCGGTCAATGATCAGAAACAGAAGAGGGAAAAGTTAGGGAAAGAGTCCGTGTTTGTAGGCATGTGGAGTGCAAGTCTTCTAGTAGGAGGCACGGTGGGCAGTGTTGGAGGGTTATGGGAGCCTGCCTTAGGTGTGGTAGTATGGACCACCAGGTTCAGAATTGTAGCAAAATGGAATCTAGGGGATCCAAGGGAACCAGTGAGGATATTAGTACTTACAACATGAGTGGTAAGCCCATACACTTCGCTAGGGAGTGTCGCAGACAGCCCAATAGTGAGGCAGGTCAGTCGGGAAACCGCGTGAGTAATGAGAAATAATCTGGGGCTAATAGGTCGACTGTGACTCCCCGAGTTTACGAGTTGACCCCTAAGTGAACCTAGTATCTATATGGCCATCATTAGTGAGTCCCTTTCTCAAGTATGTTCAATACTAAATTAACCCCCTTGCTTGCTTAGGTAGAATCATGACCCTTAGTGGAATATAGGAACTGTAGATGTTTGTGAAATAGCCACCACGTCTTGTTTGATACCTAGGCTACACATTTTTTTTGTGAGTCCGGATATGGTAGTTAGGGGTCAGTTCCATAATGAACTAGATAGTAGTATATGGGTTGTGAATGCCGCTAGCGTTTAGAACATGCATTCACAAGGGATTGTTCTAGACATCCCAATTAGGATAGCGGATGTGGTCATGCCAGCCGACCTAAATGTGGTTCCACTCAAGAATAATGAGGTGATTTTGGGTATGGATTAGTTAGGAAAGTTTAAGGCCTCATTAGAATGGTATCGAGGCAGAGTTATATTTAAGAGGTCAAATGGAACATTAGAGTTCTAGGGGATATGGCCAATTTCCAGGAGTATAGTGCTCTCAGCAATCCAAGTGGAACATATGCTTGAGAATGGATGTGAGGCATACCTAGCCAAAATATTTGTAAGAGACGTCGTTAAAGGGAAGGAGATCAAGGAAATTCCGGTTGTCTATTAATTTGAGGATGTTTTCGGTTCCTTACCATGGTTACCGCTCGATAGTTCTGATCCATTCATGATCGAATCAGAACCCGGGAAAGATCCTCTCTCCAAAGCACATTATCGTATGGCTTCATCTGAAATGTTTGAGCTTAAGAATCAACTAGAGGAGTTGTTGGAGATGGGTTTCTTCAGGCTGAGTAGTTCCCCATAGGGAGCACCGGTCCTGTTTCTGAATAAGAAAGATGGAAGCTTCAGGTTGTGTGTCTACTATCGAGTGTTGAACATGTTTAATGTGAAAAAAGATACATGTTACCTCCGATAAATAAGCTATTGGATCAGCTAAAGGGTGCCACTTGGTTTTCAAAGATAGATCTGGTGTATGGGTACCATCATATTCCAATAGACTTGGCGGATACTCAGAAGACTCCCTTCTGGAAGAGGTACGGTCTTTACGAGTCTGTCATGATGCCCTTCGGATTAACTAACGCACCTGATGCTTTTATGAAGATGATGAATAGCTTGTTTAGTGATTGTTTAGATGAGTTCATGATCATCTTCACTGATGACATACTCTTTATTCAAAAAGACCAGAAAACGCATGAGGATCCTCTGAGGTGTGTACTAGAACGGCTTAGCCAACACCAGTTGTTTGCTAAGTTGAGTAAGTGCATCTTCTGGCAGAGTTGTATAGGGCTTCTAGGACACATAGTGTTGGATAAGGGAATCCTATTGGATCCTGATAAGATCATTTCCATCAGGGAATGGTCGAGGCCAAGGAATGCCTAAGAGATCCTTAGTTTCTTAAGATTGGCTGGGTATTATAGGAAGTTTGTGGAAGGGTTCACAAGCTTAGCCCAGTCATCGACCAAACTGACAGGTAAGGACGTTAAGTTTGTTTGGTTAGAAGCTTGTGGGTATGGGTTCTCAAACCTTAAGGAAGCTCTAACGAGTGCACCAGTATTGGCCTTACCGGAAGTGGATAAGCCATACATGGTGTACACAGACTCATCCATAACAGGGTTAGGATGTGTTCTAATACAGAATGACCGTGTGGTTGTTTATGCTTCTATGTATTTAAAGAAGCATGAAGGCAATTATCCCACCCATGGTTTGGAAATGATGACTATAGTATTTTCACTTAAGATCTGGAGGTCTTACTTCCATGGTGTTAATGTGCAAATATATACCGATCATAAGAGTTTGAAGTATATCTTCACTCAGCCATATCTAAATATAAGGCAACGGCGATGGATGGAGTTAATGGTTGACCATGACCTTGATATAGCTTACCATCCCAGTAAGTCCAATTTGGGCGCGGACTCACTAAGCCATAGGTTTCCAGACTTGGCCATGGCACGGGAAGATAAGATTCTGCCTGGATGCTTGGAGACTTGAATCTAAATGCTATAAGCATAGACAAGAAGTCACTGGGTTATAGACAATATTTCAAGCAAATGTACTGACCAAGATCGGTTAGGCTCAGAGGAGCGATTAGTTTCTAAGTTGGATGGTACATAATGATAAGACCGAGTACCAACTCACTAGAAATGGGACGATTGTAGTGAAGGGTAGGGTCGTTGTAATAGATATCCAGGAACTCAAGGAGGAAATCTTGAAGGAAGCTCACTAGTCGAAATTCTCCATTCAGCCCAGCCAAACGAAAAATGTATAGGAATACGAAGATGTACTATCTTTAGCCAGGGATATAGCGAGATGTATTAGCATGGGTAATGAAGTGCCCTATCTGCCTGTTTGTGAAGGTGGAACATCAAGTTCCGAGTGGGTTGTTGCAAATATTACCAATCTCGAAATGGAAGTGGGACCATATCACAATAGATTTTTTGACTGGCCTTCCAACCTCTAGATCTAAAAACGATGTGATTTGGGTTATAGTGGATCGATTAACCAAATTGGCTAATTTCCTAGCCATTTGGAAGACCGTTGGGGTGGACCGAATAACAAAAAAAAGTACAATGATGAGATCATTTAGATGCACGATATTCCAGTTAGTATAGTATCGGATAGGGACGGTCAGTTCACTTCCCAGTTCTGGCAAGCATTTTAGAAAGCCTTAGGAACCAGAGTTAACATGAGCACGGCTGACTATCCCTAGACCAAGGGTCAGTCAGAACGGACTATACATACATTGAAGGACATGCAGCCGGCGTGTGTTATGTACTAGGGTAATTCCTGGGAGAAGTATCTACCTTTTGGTAGAATGTGCATGCAACAAAAGATTTCAAGCTAGCATTGACATGTCACCATACAAAGCAATCTATGTTTGACTGTGTCATATGCCCATGTGTTGGACCCTAGTAGGAAAAGGAAATCTACTAGGCTGACTATATTAGAGAAAACTAGGGAGCAGATTAAGTATTTGAGGGGTGGAATTAGGGAAGCCTAGGATAGGCAAGAGAGCTATGCTGACAAACGCCGAAAGGACCTCGAGTTTAAGGTAGGAGATATGGTCTACCTCAAAGCCATAACTTTCGGGGTAGGAACAAATTATCTAAGAAAGGAAAGTTGAATCCAATGGACATAGGGCCTTTTAAGATTGTTTCAAGAGTTGGGGTTCTAGTGTCCAAGCTTGACTTTCCAGAAACAATGAAAGCATTTCACAATGTCTTTCATGGGTCCCAACTTAATAAATGTCAATGAAAAATGATGTGATGTTACTCATATATCGTCTGATCTTCAACTGAACCTTTTCTTGGAGGCTCAACCTGTCAAGATCTTGAATAGAATGGAAAGCAAACCCGTAGAAAAGTAGAATGGCCCAAAGGGTCGAGGGGTCTGAGGGTTAGGTTGGGTGAGACTAGGGTTGGGCTTAGCCTAGCCAGTTATAGGGAAAAAGTACGATGGAAATGGGCATGGTCGAATGGTTGTGACGCCTTAGGCGAAGGGTTGTGATGGTTGGTGTGGGTGGTTATGGTTATGGCAGAATAGTTGTGATGCTTGGATCGAATGGTTACATTGCTTGGAGTGAACAATTGCAAGGTTTGAGTCCGAGGGAAAAAAAGGTTGGTGTGAATGAACGCAACCTTGTTATTGCCATCCCATCGCCCAACAGCCCCTTTGCTTATATATACCATCGCCATTTCCCCTTAAGGCATAAGTTTTTTTTCCAAATCACCAGAGAGAGAGAGAGAGAGAGAGAGAGAGGTCTAACCGGAAAAGGGTTAAGGCTGAGTGGTCGATACGGTTAGGCGAGGGCTCGGGTGGTCCGGCGAGAGGGTTGGTCGGAAAAATAGGAAAGGACTGAAACGGTGCCTTTGTATTTTGCGATTTCTCTTCTTCTACTTTTCTCTCTGACTGGCTAAAGTGAGTGCATTGACGTAGGGTTAAGACTGAAGTTCTATGACTGGCTGGTTCATGGTCATAGCCTTTTGAATCATGTAGGATTGTTTAGTTGTATTGATAGAGTGTTTCATGATGGGTACACAAGGCGTTGAGGCCGCATGTGTATTACCTATTGTTTGGTGCATTCTTGTAGATTACTCAAACCGGCTATATTCCTATAGAAGCTAAGTATGGTCATATGTTTGGTCGATGCTAAAGGATCGATTGTTAGTTGTTAGGTGAGTGGTTAAGGCAGCCGAAATATGGGAGGAAATCGCCAAGGCCTTGTTAAGTTGAGGTACATATTTGAGGTTAAGAGATTAAAGAATGGGAGAAGAATGGTTGGGACAGTAAAATGGTAAGATTATCATCCAGTAAAGGAAGAAGTTACCATATGCCTATACTTGAGTATTTACCCTTATCCATCTATGGGAAAGGAAGAGAGGACAGGCCTTGACAGGCTGGACAGCTGGAAAGTAACCAACATCTGGTCAAAGATGCTAGATACCACTTTAGTGGCTCTCCTTGCCTACAATTCAAATTTAGCGCTCCCCCACCTCTCATAAACCACATGTTCCATACTTTGTTTCTGAAAACCCTTGTAACCTCTACTCTATATATTTGTAATCTCATCTTAATGAATAAATCAGACAGTTCATAATCCTCTCTAAGACTCATAATCATGATTACATTTTAGACTTGTCCTTTGGTTAAGTTATCCTTCTAATCTCTCTAAACTATCATCAAACCTAAGATTATCTAAACATTTTAGGCCTACCCTTGTGTTGAACCTTACCTAGCGGACCAAAACCATGAGGTGTGTGTCAAGTAAAATTGTCTGGGTCCATGAGGTTATCAGTAGTTAGCAGACTTAGGATTATGTTCATAATAGAAATAGGTTTTAGGACTAACCGTGTAGGTGGAATGATTCGCCTCACTCAGCAATTGTTTTAGATTGCTTATGTCTCATTAAATGTGGAAAGTATTAGGGATGGTTAAGAGTGATGCAAGGAAGGCGGCCAATGGGTGTGTGTGGTGTTTGAGACATTTAGGGATAGTATTGTATATGATTGATATGGTATAACTTAAACTACAATGCATTGAATCTACTGTTTTTTATGCAATACGGCCATATGGATTTCTTTGCTACTATGTGTTTGATTGACTAGTTAAGGAACCTTGGTTAGAACCCCACTTGAATATTACACTTAAACAGAAAAAGAACTTAAAGTGAATCCAACCAGACTAAACCGCCTATCGGCTCAATCGTGTGAGGTCCGGTTCGGTCTATAATCTGGGTCGGGTCTTACAGATACCATACAATAGCTTCATAATAGTGAAAAACAAAACAAAACAGCTTCCAATCAAGAACAAGCAGAGAGTAGAAAAATATACTATCAAGCCTTAGTTCAAAACTGCTTCCTTCATAGAATCTTGACAAGACTTGCGTTTACGGTCATAACTGAAGTTAAAACCATCTCTATACGAAGAAAACCACAAAGAACCATTTGCTTCCGTTTTGATAAGACTATGAATCTATTGAATTCCACTTAACGATTTCCCAAGTAATCATGCATGAGCGGAAGCTCCAAACCGTTGGACTAGAGCCCGAAAAACTCAGCCAAGAACTTCCGATTAGCGACGATCACCATGACTGAACCGTTGTCACCAAGACCAAGATAAAACAATCTTCAACACCATCAATCCAGATCAAACAAATAAACAATAAAAGATCCAAAGCTACTTCACATAACCAACACAAACGAGCATTACCAATAGAGAAAGCCATCAATAAAGCAACAAAGCAGACTTCACAACCCATCTCTTTTTATTTTTTTCATTTTCCCCCTAGTGGTTGATAACGAGAAATAAAATATTGCTTACTTATCAAGAACAACATCTTCCTGCAGATCCACGACCACCACAACAAAGAAGACGAAGACCCAAGGCTCGAGCCTTTCAATGGAAAGCACAAAAGAGACGACGAGAACCCACTCCACAAACTGAGCCAACGCAAAGATCCATCGAACACAAGCAGTCAAACCTAGATACAGATGGTTGAGATAGAATAAAAAGCCGAAAAGCAAGAACAAGAGGAGAGCGATAGGGTGCCTCTCACGGTGATGGCAAGGAACGCCGACCACCAGAAAAATGAAAGCATAGATGAAAAGTTGATGGTAGTGCTTCGTTTGGAGAGATAATTTGATTAACATGCAACACATTATATTTGTTTAATAATTAAAATACTGATTTGAGGAAACCTAAATATACATCAGTTACTGAATGAATAAACAGAAGGGTTCAAACAGATTTGAACATAAATATACAGTGTCAAATGTTGATGTAAGAAGCAACCAACAAAGCGATACCAAAAAGGTTACAGAAACTAACAAACAAGTTCCAGCAAGATCACAAAAGGGTTCCAAAAACTAACTAACATTCAATGATCACGTTTTATCTTGTTCCTAGGCTCTAGAAACCTAATCTTAGCTTCATCTAACTTAAATGTTATAAATCCCCTTCTGCTTCCTTCACTATCTATAAGAAGTTCAATTGCTACTTCGTACAATGGAAAACACTCTCTCACTCCAGGCAACTCATTCAGTATCTCTAACACATTCTCAACACTGTAAGCATGTTCACACTCCAACATCCATTCCGTTATCTTGTTTTTCACCTCAAGAGCTTCTGTCTGTTTTAAACAAGCGTCTACAGGCACATCTTTCTCCTTACGCTTTCTTTTTGCTCCAGCTTGAGTTTGTTTTTGAGCTTGTAGCTGAGTTTCTATCTGAGCTTGTGGCTGAGTTTGTGTATCTGTTACTTGAGTCTCTGCTGCTGGAATATCAACAGAATCAGCTTCATCACCATCATCTTGACCCACTCTAGAACTCAAACTTGCTTCTCCATGTTGAGCGCTCCATCCTTCAGCTCCAGTTACTACTACACAATGAAATTCCGCTTCAAACACATCCATATTAGCACTCTTTGCACGCGGATTTTCTAAGCCCAGAACATTCCTACATAACAAAAAGAAAAAGTAAATCAGTATCAGCAGTATACAAAGCCTAAACATATTTATTAATATGAAAAACTACAGAACGATGGAACCACAACCAACAAACTATATTGTAAGTTCTGAGAAGATATTTTGTAAGTAACAAAGAGAATTATAGACACCAATACATAAAAATCGAAACTTCACCTTAAGAAAATAGACTCAAGACGAATCAAGAGACAACTTTTGGGGTTTTTTTCAGACAAACAGAGCATGCACTAGCAACCAAAATCCACATTTCATAAACAAGAAGCTTCATCTCTCGAACCAGTAGCAAGCATAAACACAAGCAAATAAGCTAAGAAAATCAGAGAAACAAGCAAACCCATCACTGACAAACTAGCAAATCCATCACTAATCAGATCTAACATCGAGCAAACCTACGAGAGAGAGAGAGAGACCACAGCGAGAGAGAGAGAGAGAGAGAGAGAGAGAGAGAGAGAGAGAGAGAGAGAGAGAGAGAGAGAGAGAGAGAGAGAGAGAGAGAGAGAGAGAGAGAGAGAGAGAGAGAGAGAGAGAGAGAGAGAGAGAGAGAGAGAGAGATAGAGAGAGACAGAGATAGAGAGAGACAGACAGACAGACAGACAGACAGAGAGAGAGAGAGAGAGAGAGAGAGAGAGAGAGAGAGAGAGAGAGAGAGAGAGAGAGAGAGAGAGAGAGAGAGAGAGAGAGAGAGAGAGAGAGAGAGAGAGAGAGAGAGAGAGAGAGAGAGAGAGAGAGAGAGGTCTATTAGGTTTAGGTTGTTTTGTAAATACTTAATACTGCTAAGGGCAATTGTGTAACTTATCCTTCTGAGCGTAGATATTATATCTCAAATGCTAGTTTTATCATCGTTCGTATTTTATTGCCGTTAGCCGCAGCGTTCAAACGTAGCATTTGAACACAACTACCTGCGTCTAACAAACGAACAAACTTAGTTATAAAAGTAGCCGCAGCCGCAAGAAGATGTGTCTGCCAAACAAATAGGACTAGTGTCATTGATGTAAGAAGCAACCTACAAAATCAGTGCTCTGCAAATCGGATTAGGCGGCGTCTAGACACTAAGACACTCGAATAATCGGTAAATCGAGTATAAACTAAACGATTTATCTAAACCAATTTTTTTAAAAGGTCGGTTTAGACGTTTAAAAAAATTAACATATGCATCCGCCTAAACAATAATCCTCTAGGAAACGCCTAACCACCACGAGTTTTAGAACATTGAATAAAATCATTCGATATAAAACATAAAGTTAGGATTAATCGTTATAATCCCTAGAAGTCGTTATATAACGCAGAATATTGTCTATAACATCCCATTATGAAATTTTAAAAAGTGAAAAGAGGCCAGAGGAGATGGGTTTCCAAGACTCATTAATTAATGGGCTTTGAGTTGATTATCAACTGGCCCATATCTGATTTAGATCATAATACATCTCCATGACGAGGGCTGAAGTCACAACATATTTCCTTCCCATAATTCAGATATGCATATATAAACAAAAAATCTCGCCAATTTAGGCATTTTATATATTTGGATTCTTATGTGGGATGACGAGAAAACTGAAGAAAAGTTATATATTTGGATTCTTATGTGGGATAACGAGAAAACTGAGGAAAAGTTTTAAAATATAAAAGAATCTGAGACAGTTATCTCAGATAGTTCTTTTAAAAAGAAATTGTTACCAAAAATATTTCAGGTAAAAAGATGATTAAAAAAGTTTCATTAAAAAAGAAAAAACATTTTTACTTCTTGCTTATCGATATACAAATATAAATAAATTATAAAAATATAAAAAAGAAAAGAAGAAATTTTATATTTTTGAATTAGATGTTTTCAAATTTGAACTTTTTGTAATTATTTTATTTTTTATTTTTCAAACCTTTTCCAAAAAGATTTAGAATTTAAAAAAAAACTTTTTGAAATTTAAAAATGCTTTTTAAAACTATTTTAAAAAATATTTTAAATTTTTTAAGATTTATTTAAAAAAAAATAAATCTTATTTACAATATCTCACGCTTAACTCTAAACTCTTAATCTATATTTTTTTTTCAAACAATTATTCTATTAGACAAAAAGGTAGTTTTGAAAACCAAATCGAAACAAAACAATCCATGTAATACAAATCTCTAAGAAAGGATCGTGCTATATTATCTAGTAATACTCTAAACCTAGATTAATTAAGCTTAAGAATATTAAATGTATATTTACCCAAATCTCTTTTGATCATTTTTAGGGACCTTTTGATGAAAATAAACTAAAATAGGTTATCTTAGATAATTATTTAAAGAATCTAATTGTAAAAAATAGTAAATTTGTATTTAACATACTCTATTTCAATGTTCTAAAAATTATTAAGCGTGGTTAGGTACTTTTTAGAAGGTTATTGTTTAGGAGAGTGTTTAGGCTGATTATTTGAACGCTTAGATCGATCTTTTTAAAAAAAATTGTTTGAAAAAATTGTTTTACTCATATCCAATTTACCGGTTAAACAAATGTCTAGGTGCCACCTAGATCAAGTTTTAGAGCACTGATCTATCTAATTAACAACTGAGAAATAAAAAATACCATCAAGAAAATTGGTCTTAACATTTTACCCAAAAAATGCCAAGATAATAATTAAGTAAGTAACTAAGACCATGCGGTCTTTGTTCGACGTACATAAATAATATATACTTCATCCGTTTAATATTAAATGACGTTTTAGTTTAAGTAAACTACTTTTAATCAAAAATATTTTTAAATATAATTTTTAATTAATTAATTTAAATAGAATAATAAAAATATAATTTGTTACAATTTTTTTGATAAAAAGATTATAAATATGTATTAACTTTATCTATTATGAAACAATAAAACTGTTTTAAAATAACATGTATATTAAAACGGAATAAGTATGTAGTATATTTTTGCGATATTTATTTCTTATTAGATATTGGAGATTAGAGAATATATTCCTAATCACATCAGTTGTATTTGCTTTTTTTTATAAAGCCATTTGAGAGAATATCTTTGAAGGTATATTTTTGGTGACAACTTTAGAATTTAATATAATAAAACCTGTACTATTTTGCCGTAAAAATCTCTACTATATATATGTATACATGTGTTTATGGCCCACTAATGCTATATATATGTTTTTCCATGACTTTTAATTTTGTTAGTAAGTAATTAGGGATATTGTTTATATTCGATCTATCCTTACTATTGTGGAACATAAGGTCTTGCCAAGCACAACTATGACTTCAAACATAAATTCTATATATCACCACCCATAAATATATATACATATATGGTTTCTAGTAACTACAAGTAAAAGGGATACAATGTTTGTTCAATTTTTCAAATTTCAAACACATACTTCAATTCGTTTAGACCGTTAGAATGACGACGAGTTTCATTATTTGGTTAACTGAAATTAGAGTTTTACTTGCTCAATGTAATTTAAAGTTAAAACCAGCTAACGAGCAAAACCACAAGTTAGTGGTCGATGGTACATGTCGTTCCAGGATCTTTAAGGAACGAATCCATTGCAACTTAGATCACTATGACTTATGGTCATGCGGATATAGGTTAATGCTAAGCATGGGCATAAAATCCGGAATCTGAAATCCGAACTGAATCCGAACCGAAAAACCCGACCGGTTATCCAACCCGAAATGTAAAAATACCCGAACGGATCTTGTAGGATTGTATAAAAATATCTGAACCCGAAGTGTTATTAACCGAACCTGAACGGGTAACCCAAAATATTCGAAATTAATAGTCAATATAAATATTTTAAATATTCAATTTAATCTTTATTTTGATATGATGTATACAATAAATATTAAAATATAAATAAAGACCTTAAATATCTAACTAGTTATAAATAATTACTTTATAATTTACTCGTTAAAAAAACAAGATTACTTTATACTATAATAATGCATATTGTTTACAAATGATGTTTGTTTTCATGATTGATTTAACATTTTATTTTATTTTTATCAATTCTTTTATGTGCAGGATTAATTTCTATTCAATTTAAGTATTTATCTTCACGTTTTGTTTAAAATTTTGTTTTTTACTTCAGATATATCTGAACCGAACAGATATAACCCGAATATGAACGATATATGATTACTTTATGGGTTTTATGATGCAATATAATTTTGAACCGAACCCGAAGTTTTATTATCCAAACCCGATCCGTACTAATAAAATATTAGAATGTGACCTATGAGTGTAAATCCGAAAATCTAAAAATTTGAAATACCCAATCCAAACCCGAACGGATACCCGAATGCCCAAGCCTAGTTAATGATTTCGGCTTATTAAAATATCTGGAAAGAAAATCTATCTCTAGACTACATTTTTTTTTTTTGGAATTAGTCGAAACTTTGCTCTCGGATACTTTTTTAAAAAAAATATTTTTTGAACTACTTTACAATATATAAATGCTTTGAACGTCAGCCTGCAACATTTAATCAATTATGTAGCTAAAGACGTACGTTATTTGTTTATCCGTTATTAGGCTGGTCTGATCCACTATCGTCCGACACTTGTCCTCAGTTTAACAATTGTTTAACATATATAGCTGTAAATATCGAACCACCTGACTTAGGTTTTTGGGGAAAACAAATAAGATAAATTAATACTTCTAGAAGTTCATGCTCATCAAATAATGTAAAAACACTTACTATTTGTTTTTCTGTTTTTCTTTTTGCTTAATTATTCGTTTTTCTGTTGTCCAAAATAACACGATCTTTAGGAAACTCGTTTCCTGTAAATCAAAAATATATTTTGGCATTATTTTTAGATTCCTAATGACATAATGTGCATCCAGTGACGTTAAAATGGGAATGTTTTATTGTAAGCTCACAATACTCGTCCGCATGAAGGCGGCAAAAAAAAAATATGAAGGCGAGAAACGTCAATGTTTTATTTGAATTCTCATGAAGAACACTTAGAGAGAAGTTTATGCCTTCAAAAGGACTAAGACCAGGAAGACTACCTAATAAATTAATAATGGCTCTTCGATTTTGGCAAGCAGACTACTAATTATAGACCACAAGACGTGCTCTTATGTGGTCCACAAGTTAGATATTGTTGCTTATTAAATTAACTCTTTCGTTCTTATTTAGTTAACTATTGATAGGTGGGTTACTAGTATAGGGGTGGGTTACTAATTACAGATACTTACTGTTATATAATAATTGTATCTCTCTATGTTTAAATCGTTACGCAGGAAACAACCATTTCATATTTAATATATCGAGATATATTTATTTATAACAGTTTATATGATCGTACAAATGCATATCTATTAAAAAAATTCAGATAATATATATTGTTTACTTTTAGCGAATTTATACACCAGTTACCATTACCACATAAGCTAGTATATCATTTAATTTTATAGACATATATAATATGTCAGATAATTTTATCGATGAATACGCCACATGTTAATACTTTTAAGAAAATAATACAAAATAATCATTTTATAATTTTTTTTACACAATATAAAAGTTTATAGATTTTTTATTGTTTTGTAAGATTAACAAAAAATAATAAAATTTTAGTTTTATATAATAAAATTTTCACTCGTTCTGCAATAAAACTTTTTAAAATTAATATATGGTCCACAAGTTAGATTTAAAAAAAAAACTGAGTACCAAACTTGCATATGATTCATATGATAATATTCGAAAACAATTCTAATGGCCCAACTATATATATATATATATATATTTTAAACAATAAATATAAATACTTATTATTATTACTAAAAGATATATGATATGATAAGATATGATGGACAACAAAAGGAAACATATTATGCAACAACTGCAAAATGCAGAATTATTATTATCATCACCTACAACCATTCCATACAAATATATAATTTGGAAAAATAATCAAAATGATATTTTTCCAAATTATATCATTTTCCATATAACTAAATATGCAACATTATATCAGGTTAACTGTAAATATACTCAAACATCTAATATATTAAATAACAAAAAAAAATATAAATGGTTAGAACTAGATTATTGGAAATTGGAAATGATAAAAATAAAAGTAATATATATATAGATATATTCAAAGTAAACATATATAATTGGAAGTTTTTCTAAAATATCCTTTTATGATGTTATGAAAAATAGATTTATCCTTTTATCTGTATTAGCATTATATATTAATTGTTGTATGTCAGCCTCATAAATTAACTTGGACCTGTAACATTCATCTATGAAGTCTCTTTAGCCATAGATTGTGTCATTGTATTTTCTGGAGACAAATTGGGAGTACAATTCATAGAGTTACATTTTTTTCCAAAACAAAGAGAGCTCAGGGTGGTCAAATCTCATCACATGAAGCAGATGATGCGATAGACCAAAATATATCTGTAACGAATATGGACAAATTATGCATTATTAAATGTTATTTATTTTGCATAGAAAGTTGAATTTTCAAAATAACATTTATTTGTTTTTTTCTTTTTTGCAGAACATGCTTTCAAAGAGAAGAAAAGACAATAGATAGAGAGTATATTATAAATCACAATCAATCAAAAACTAACTGTAAAAAGTTTAAGATAAATTTAACTACGCGGGTGTTGTCGAGTGGCGAAGACACTCGAAAAGTCCATAAGAGACCTCAATTTGATATCTCCCACTCCGATTATCTATTTGTGTGGTAAGATAACATTGATATCTAACTCTATTTTGAGCAATTGGATGTGTGTGGCGCCGGTAGACAAGTCTCCATAGATTATTCGGTGAGGATTAGATCTTGGCCCATCGAATATCCCGAATCAATAAAAAAGTTCATCATTTTAATAAAAAAAACTATAGTAAAATCAAACAAGAAAACACTACCCCTTGGCTGGCTGTATTGTCTTTCCAATACGGTTTAATTAGGATATATTTTTTTCTCAACTGAATATAAACACAAATTATAATAAGTATTTAACAATTTTTAAAATATTGAGAAATTTGCCAAAAGTTTTAAATGAGAAGTTTAACATTGATTTATATTTTTAAAATACTTATTTGTTAAATTTTGTTTTATATTATAATTATGAGAAACTCATTTTTGTTCATAATAATCGCGTTAGTGACCTAGGCCTCTCTCATTGATTATATATTTATATCATATGCACGTCATCACCTCGATTACCAAACATAAACACTCCTTGCTGAGCTCTCCATGAATTTATATAAAGGGAATGCTTTTTCTGTTGTTTGTCAAAACATAAAGCTACTTATATAAAACTCCTTTTCACATTCATACATTCAATAATAATGTAAAAACCTATACTCTTCTTTTCTATTCTTTCTTTTATGCCATACTAGTGAGCGCATAATATAATTTTCAGTGTCAATAGTTGTTGTTATAATTTATAACGAGTTCTGATCTGTTTTATGGCTGGGAACTATCCTTCGTTCCCTAGATACCAAAATTACAACTTTGCGAGCAGCTCATCATCTCATCATCAAAATCATGATGGTTTAGTGGTGGGGGATCAAGAACAAGAAGACAACATGATGATAAAAGAACAAGACAGGCTACTTCCGATAGCAAACGTAGGAAGGATCATGAAGAACATTCTCCCACCAAACGCAAAGATCTCTAAAGAAGCAAAAGAGACTATGCAAGAGTGTGTCTCTGAGTTCATAAGCTTCGTCACTGGAGAAGCCTCCCATAAATGCCACAAGGAGAAGAGAAAAACCGTCAATGGAGACGATATCTGTTGGGCTATGGCAAATCTAGGGTTTGATGATTACGAAGAACAGCTCAAGAAATACTTAAATCGTTACCGCGTTATTGAAGGTGAGAGAGCCAATCGTCACGGCAAATCATCACCGGATCCTTGATTGATCCGTGGCTGATTGTTTAATTTCCTTTTGATGTGATCTTGTTTAGTTCTTTGACCAGCTTCTTCTACCATTATATATATATATATATATATGGTGATCTGTTATATATCATATATAGTTCTACATGTATAAATAAATATATAAGGTTATATAAGATGCATCTGTGATTTTGTTATCTATTCGGGTAAATTAATTGCCGATTATGGTCTCTCGAATTCAGAAAATGAAGATCGGTGGTGTCGTTTATAATAATATATATGCAGATGAAGGAATACATGAACCATTATTAGAATTTTAAGGTGAATTTTCCTTCTGTAGAACTTGGCCTTCTTTCTATGTATTGATGATTGTTCATGTTTCTATCCATATAACATTATGTTTAAAGCCTTGGCGACCAGATTGGTTGTTGTTCCAAGTTCTGATCCCAAAGGTTGTGATCTAATTCTGCCTTTAAATTATCTCTCTTTTCTTTGTTGCTTCAGGGATTTTAATTTTATCAAACCAATTAAGATTTAATTAGTTTTTGAGTGATATTTATATATACCGTCAATCAAAAATGAAGATAAACCGATATATAAGTTACACAAAAAAAGATAAACCGATATATAATGTAAAATCAAGTTTGAAAAATCTCTCAAATAGAACTTTTGAAGTTTTTGTTACAAAAATAGACCTTAAGAAAACTAAAATATATTTTTTATTTTGAAAATTTTAATTTTTTTTAATTAAACCTCACTTCCAAAAACTCACCAATAACTCTAAACTCTAAGTTTAGATTAGTTATCTCAAATGGTATAAATGTATGCTTACATCCTTTAAATTTTAATAAAAACTATTTTAGTTATTTTTCTTCTTAAGTGCTATTTTGGGGACAAAAAATATTTTAGATCTATTTTAGTTACTATTTCAATCAAAGTTTGTAGAGTTCTTCTTCTAGATAGTGAAAATATATATTTTTTTTTTGTGCTCTAGAGGAAAGATACATTTTTTTTGGGGAAAACATTTCATTAGTTTAAACTTGGAACAAAGTCATTACCATGGATGAATCATACAATAAGATCAAAATCATATATTAGAGAAATTTTCAAAATATATAGTTTTGTAATCTGTGGAATTGTATATATGCATATATATCTATTAGTTTTGTCGACGAAAAATACATTCACCGTCCAGTTCGTTTGGTAATCTAGCCGCAATGACTAGCGATAGCGATAAAATGTTGTTCATTTCGTAGCAGTTGTTAATTGCAGTGACCAATGATTGCAATTTTCATTCGTTAAATATATCGACGACAGATTTAAAATTATTAGCATTTGCATACAGACTTTCGCATTTAACTAATCAACACTAAAATTCCATTCCGCACAGATATCAAGTAGACTTAAATTATTACTTCAGTATTGTTTCTTTAAACTAGTAACTATTTAAAACTTTTATAGATATGAAATTACTATATTTGTACCTCACTTTGTAAACAGCAAATAGTACTATAAATAGTAATTAAAAATTGGTTTATAAAGCGAGTGGTCCATAAATCCTGAACAATTCTCACTGGTTCTTCTTTTGATTTTTATAGGCCCAAGACTCCTGGACCATCCAAATAAAGAAATTTAATTATATAGTAAGATTAGTACTCATATTTAGCTGACTCATGCTAACGTATGCTTTTATGCTCCAAAATCAAAACTGACCATTTCAATTGTTTTTGGTTAATACCATTTAAGCCGTTGATTAAACATATTAGTTATGTACAACTATAAATAATATGAAGTCTGATTTAAAATGTTATTAATATTGGCTTATATATATATAATCTCCTAAATGTAAAATTTATTCAATTAAATGCTTCGATATGTAAAGTTTTTCTTTTTTGTTAATTAAGCCTTATGGTCTTAATCTCCTCTTTTGGTTCAGAGTCAGTCTTTGATTTTAAACTTACGTTTAATCCACTTTTTTCTTTCACTGAAGGAGTGCAACAATACCAACACTTACCTATGCTTAAGCCAAGTGGCTTGATGTGCTCAATTGTGTCTATATGTAAAATTTGAAAAAAAATAAAGAATCAAACATCAAGCGTGTTGGAACTGTTATTTTGTGTCTTTCTTCTAATAGTAATGTTCTTGTTGCAAACCAAATGCTCAAATATTCCGCCAATGTGTCGTTCCCATTTGTCAAATTGACATGAGCCTATTTCAAACTATATAATCCATTTGTTGAATTACAAACCAAATATTGACATATTCATAGTGAATGACAAACATTGCAAAATTCCGATGTCATGTAAATGGATTTCTAGGATGAAGCCCGTTTAGATAGTATATGTATCACATAAAAAACTTGAAACGTTGTTTGATGTATTCATTGAAATACCTAGAACTCGGATAAGCTCAGAAAACTCAAATTCTATACGTTCTTTTATTATAAATCATTTGGATAAATCAAACAATATTGTTCAATCATGTTTATGAGAATACACACCCGTGTATCTCGACTGACCAATTTCTAACTACCGTTGAGATTGAAGCCAACACACACGTTTCTTGTTACCCACATTACTGATTAGTAATAATCCTAAAAACCTATTTTCAATGTTAAAACGACTATATCTTTCTTTCTTAGAAAACCCTCGCATTCTTTCAATGTTTCACTTCTCTTTTATATGTGCAACTCGATGCCATCGTCAAATATTCACTTTCCTTTATTTGCGTTTCCATATCTCCAGATTGATTTGGAAATCTTAATCACTATATCGTTTGCTCAAAACCTTGAGCTTACAATCTCCCCTTTTTTGTTTGCATTTGTCATCTCATTCATCGTTCTGCAAAATTCACAATCATCTAAACTCATGCTGCACTTAGTACAAATCAAGTCAACACAAATCATTGATAATATCAAACAGTTTGATGATTAACGTTCAAAATCATAGAACTTTAGTCATTACATACATATGCCAAATTTGCAAGTTCACGAAAAAAAAGAACTGGTACTCCGATGATTAAGAAACATACTAAATTGATCATCTCCCCTAAATGAGAGACCAATCAAACAAAACATAGAACAAGATACATATTTCATTCAATCCTTCTATGTTCCCTTGGTCCACGGTTGTTGAGATCTTGATTACCAGCCGATATCCCCTAGGATGTGTGTCACCTCACCAATTGGTTCCTCATCTCCACGAAGCACTGATATCTCATTCTGAAGCAACAAAAATAGTTTGATAAATTTGGAAGGACAATATTCGTCTTTGGATCAAGTTTACGAGACATATCAATGACTTGATCATACATGAGGTCTCCAAAGTTAATTTCTTGGCGATTGACAATCGAAAATATTAGACGAAGACGCCTTTAGATCATCGTGTCTGTATCAAGTCCTGTCACTCAATTCAAATCACACACACGGTAGAGGATATGGTATGGCGAGATGAGAGTCGTGAGGTTGAATCCAGGACAACCAGAGAACCAATAACCAGTGAGAGCCGCAATCTCTAGGTTCAAATCAACACTCTCCCAGTCATATGATCGCTCCACAGCCGGGGTCAATAGTACCTGATGAATGGTAGCGGGATCAAACTCAAATTTTCTCACCATCTGCCATATGGTAAATGTTCGAGATGAGTTCTCTAACCACTCTAGGGAAAAATGACGCACATGCAAGACCGTATATGTCCATTCTGTGCTATCAATGATCCTACGAGCTTCTCCTAGATCGAAAGCATGAGGACTAAGAGTAACCTGAACAATAAACCCTCTCAAACACAGATCTTGATAATTGAGCCGAGCATCATCATTCTCATGATGTCTTGGCAGAGCGCCAACAGAGAGTTGTCCACTGGTGAAGATAGCTCGGTTGGTTTGAAGACGTTGATCAAAAGAAATGATTTGAGGATTTACCATGAAAATTTTGAGAGAGAAAGAGAGACTAGAGAAGATTTTGAGAACCGAGAAAAAAAGTGAGATAGACACTCAAACGTCTTGTCACAGATTTTATACTCTATCATGGCCTGACCAACATACTCGGGATTTCTAGGGAACCAAGGTTTAATAAAATGAAAAAGCCCAGCCCATCTCAGCTTTTCATGGTATGCGTGACAAGATATGAGCCAAAACAATCGAACGAGGCCCAACACATCTTCAAATCAAGGTCCTTGTAGATTAAATATGAGTGAAGCAATGCAATCATAAACACCATTGATACTTAACCATACTTACATTTAGATTTATATGAGCAAAAAATGAATTCATACACCATATTAATCATTTTAACTCCTTATGGATAACACCACTGACACAAAAATTGCATATGGCTCAACATGATACTGCATTTCTTAGCCAAGACGCATTCATACCTATCTTATGTATTGTCTCTTTCGTATAGTTTCAGATTGTGAAAAGCTCATAATAATCAAGTGACTCAGTAGGAGTGACTCGAGTCATCGAAAGATATTCTTCTGTTCCAGAGCTTGTTAATGTATATTTACTTTCATAATGCCTTTATCAGATATTGCGTTTCTTAGCCGAGATGCATTCATACCTTAGAAAAATTCTTTTAAACAACTTTCAAATTTACACATATGTTGGCCTTCTCTTCAACAAGAGTGAACACTTATGTTGGTCTAGAGATTCAGAAGATTCTTCATAACTATCTACCAAATTTACCAAGACGATTTTCAATCGTGTATACTATGGCACTACAAGTAGTAATGAGTCTCTTTCCATTGATTTAAACGTGTTCTTAGTCTAAAAAGTGATGACACTCAGATGTAAAATGTTGTAGCAGCCTAACCCAATGTGAGTCTTTATCCTTCTGAGACTGATCTTGTCACGACTGAGATAAGACTGTAGTAGGTTGACACTTTCCACAAGTGAAACATAAACTTCTTAAGGTCGTAGAGTTTTAAATATTTATGAGAAAATCATCTAAGACTTTCACTCATCGTTGTTCACAGATTCCCAACACCTTTCACAAATGCAAAAAGGTATTGAGATCTAAGGGTTTTGTAAATATATCAGCCAGTTGTTTCTCGGATGCTACATGTTCAATGGTTGCAAGTTTCTCACCAACTAGTTCTCTACCAAAATGATGCATGATATCAACATTGTTTGGTTCAAGAGTGCTGAACATTATTTTTTGATATGTCTATGGCCCTTATATTATCTCAATGCACAAGAAAGAGTGATTTTTTATACCATAGTCATTGAGCATGTAACGCATCCACATGAGTTGAGTCCAACAACTTCCAAGAGCGATATATTTTTCTTTAGCAGTAGAGATGGACACACAGTTTTGTTTCTTACTATGCCAAGATACTACATTATTTCCAAGAAAGTAACACCTACATGATGTGCTCTCTCATCATGTCTAATCTGCATCACAAAAACCAGGAAGATTTGCGTTAGTCTCGATTGAATAATTCATACAGTATTTTAGAGTACCTCTCACGTATTTAATAATACATTTATTGCTTGAAGGTGTGAGACATTAAGGTTGGATTAATATCTAGCACACAAGCCCATGCTTAGACACAAGTCATGCTTACTCGCTGTAAGATACATCAAACTGCCTATCATTGCCCTGTAGAGTTTCTCATCTACTTTTCTACCTTCTTCATCTTTACTCAGCTTGGCCTTTGTACTCATAGAAGTTCGCGCAATCTTGATCGTTTCCATGTCAAATCTTTTAACAAGATTCCGTGCATAAGTGTTATAAGAGACAATGATACCACCTTTAGTCTGTTTCACTTATAGTCCAAGAAAGTAGTTAAGTTCTCCAACCATGCTCATTTCAAATTCCTTGGTCATGGTTTTCACAAACATGTCAATTAAGCTATGTTTCGTGGCTCTGAAGATTATGTCATCAACATATATCTAAAGAATCAAAAGGCATGCTTCCTTATTTAATATGAACAACGTCTTGTCTACACTGCCTCTCTTGAATTCAGCTGAGAGAAGAAATTGTGTAAGTCATTAATACCACACTCTTGGAGCCTGTTTTAGTCCATACAATGCTCTTTTTAGCTTTTAGACATAATACAAATGCTTTGGATCTGCAAACCCTTTTGGTTGTGCAACATAAACTTCTTCTTGAAATACTCCATTCAGAAAAGCACTCTTGACATCCATCTGATACAGCTTAATTATCATTTTGCAGGCGATTCCAAATAATAATCGGATAGAATCAAGGCGTGCTAATGGTGAAAACGTTTTTTAGAAATCGTTTCCTTTAATTTGAGAGTAACCCTGAGCAACAAGCCTTACTTTTTTCGAAAAACATTTCGTTTTTCATATATCTTGTTTTTGAAGATCCATTTCATACCAACCACATTCACACCTTCTAGCTTTGGACATAATTACAAAACGCTTATACAAGAAATTTCTCAAGTTCCTCGTACATGGAGTGTGTCCAAAACTCATCACTCAAAGCCTCATTTATGGTTTTTGGCTCAATCATCGAAATAAAACATGCCAGTTTCATGATGGATTTAAAGTCAATCTGTTTGTTCCGATTTTTTCTTCCTTCATTTAGATCTCCAATAACATCTTCCACAGAATGGTTACGATGAACTTATATATGAGATGATTGTTCCTTCTCGGCCACTTGTTTTTTACTGGCTTCATCATCACTTACATGGTTCAGATTCGACTCCTCATCTGTAGATTTCTTTTCCTGTGATGTGTCTCAATTGGTTCTAACAATAGACTCTGATTATCACCGAACACAACATTTACATCATCTCCTAAGTAAAAGGATCTCTTGTTGTAAACCCGGTAAGCCATGATGTTGATAGAGTAACCGAGAAATATTCTTTCATCACTTCTTAAATCAAACTTTCCAGCTGATCTTTATCATTCAAGATATAACATATGCACCCAAAGACATGAAAGTAACTCAAGTTTGGTGGTTTCCCTTTCCAGATTTCATATGGAGTCATTTTAGTTCTTGGTCTCACATACACACGATTGATGATGTAGCATGCAATCCTGATGGCTTCAGCTCGGAATCGAGTTAGGACATTATTCCCATGTAACATGGCTTTGGCCATTTTCTGAAGCGTTTGATTCTTCCTTTCTACCACACCATTCTACTGAGGAGTACATGAAGCTGAATACTAATGTATGATTCCTTGATCTTAACAGAATTTCTCAAAGCCATCATTTTGAAATTATCCCCCATGATCACTTATAATATGAAAAGTTTCTCTTTTTTCTTATTTCAACTGTAAGGCAAGAATTTTGAAATTGTTGAGTGCATCTGATTTTTCTCTGAGGAACAATGCCCATTTATACTGAGAATAGTCATCGATGAGCACAAAGATATAACTTTTGCATGTAATAAGTTCGGTTGGTACTGGTCCCATGAGATCCATGTGTACCAACTCAAGGAGCCTTGTAGTTCAGATGTCGGATAGTTTCTTATGTTGTACCTTCACTTGCTTCCCTTTGCAGAACACATCACAAATAACATCAGTAGATGTCTCTAGTTTAAGAACACCTCACACAACACCACTGTTCACTAGTAGTCCATGAGTAGTCATGCGTCCTAGTTTTCTGTGCCAGATATCAAGCAAATATTTGATAGTTAGCATGCAATGATTCTTTGCATTCCACACATAGCAGTTATTAATAGATTTGATCCCTTGAAGCTTTAAGTTTCCTTGCTCATCCAAGGCTTTGTAGTCTTTTGTGAAGATAACTGTTAGTCCTTCATCACACAATTGACTTATGCTAATCAAATTAGCTTTCAGTCCTTCTACAGATGCACCTTTATCAGTCTTGGTTGTTCTTAATTCTCAGTGTGACCAACCCCTTGTATTCTACCTTGCTTTCCATCACCAAAAGTTACCCTGCCTCCTTTCGTAGGAGCTATCTTGGCCACGATATCTCGATTTCCAATCATGTGGCTTGAGCATCCGCAATCAAAGTACCATTCGTCAGATTTCCCTCCTTCGTTTGACGTGTAGGTGACATTTGCAAGTTCCCTTTAATCTTCATTATTATTACCATCCATTGGCTTCTTGTACAAGGAGTACATGTCACTTTTGGCTATCAAAGCTTCTCCAAACTTTTACCTTTATAGAAAGCATTTTGCGGATTTCCAGGCTAGCCGAATCTTCTTGATCCATTGAAAACATGTTCCCTTCATGTGTCTTGATCTTCCACAAATGAAGCATTTGTTTCACCCTGAAGCTTTCCTGTTTATTTTAAAATTTTCTTCTATACACCCAGTTTGTTTATTTTTGTGTGAGATTTCCTTTCCATTCCTTGTTTTGAAGACATATTTTGTGACAGTTGATCTCTGTTTTCATCTGAGGTATATTTTTTCAACTAAACTGTGTTTGTGACCGCTGGTCTTTGTATCTTTAGAAAATTGATTTGAGCTTTAAGTTTTTTTTTGTCTTTTAAAAGTCCCAGGTTCTCATTACTAAGACTTGACAGTCTATCGCTACAGTTTCTGGTATTTGTTATCTTCCATTCTTTTCTTAGAGTCGTCTTCTTGTCTCATTTCTGAGTTATCCTTGTCTTCCCAAGATCTCAACTTGTAGTCGATTTACAGTATTGCAGAGGTTGGCTGCTCTGATACCAATTGAATTACCTAGAACTTAGATATGCTCATAAAACTCAACTTCAATATGTACGTTTATTAGAAATCATTTGAGAAACTAAGCAGTCTTTTCCAATCAGGTTTATGAGACTACATACACCTGTGTATCTCGAATGATTAATTTCTAACTACCATTTAGATTCAAGCGAAAACACACGTTGCTTGTTACCCACATTACTGATCAATAACAATCCTAAAAAACCACTTTCCAACGTTAGATGACTATACCTTTTCTTTCTTGTAAAACCCTCTCCTTCTTTCAATGTTTCACTTCTCTTTTAAATACTAAACTCGATGTCATTGTCAAATATTCACTTTCCTTTATTTGCGCTTCCATATCTCCAAATTTATTTGGAAATCTTAACCATCATATTTTTTTCGCAAAACCTTGAGCTTACATTCATGTCTCATAAAATCGAAACAAATGTAAGTAGGAGTAGTATGTAAAACTAGCTACACTTGGATTTATACCATTTCAAAACTTTCAAGTACCTAGTGATGGCAACAAAAGGAATGACTAAGATTTAGTCGTATGTCTTTGATATCCCTCACATGAGAACTCAAACTCAAACTCAAGTTCAAGAATGTTAGAAGTGGATATACTCTCTATAAAGTTGGTTAAGCAATGAGATCTCACCATTGATAAATAACTAATTAAATTATTTTTTTTTGAAAAATGAATCAAATACATTTGTAAAAATTAGTGTCATGTACACATATATACCAACTATATGATCTATAGATCCCGTAAATCTTGAAATGATAACTGAATTTAAAAATGCCTTCAATTTACAGAGAAGAGTAGCACTTGAAACATACAGTAGAGAATGATTGTGCATATTGTTAAAAGGGTTTTTAGTAATTAAAATCGACAACTAAAGATGAATTCTTAGTCAAAAAACTAAAGATGAATCGTAAAATAAACTTTCAACTAAAAATCTTACGAAATAAAGTCTCGACTTTAATTCCGTTAACGTTTGTTACTTTCCATCTAAAATACCGTGACGGAGAGTGACATATGTTAGCGGTTTATAAATTGAGAGTTTATAATATTGAAAATTTAGTTTTGGAATTTTTTTTCCAATTCAAATATAGTTGAGGGTTTTATCACCAAAAATTATTAAATGTTTTGAAATATTTATTATCATTTATTCATTGTTTAAAATTAATTTATAAGCATTTGAAAGTAATTTATAAATCCTTATACATCATTTTATCAATTTTATAATTGATTTATTAAGTTTCAAAAATATTTTAATACTTTTAAAAATTCTAAATAAGGCTTCATAAAGCAAAATAATAGATCAAAATATTGTTTTATTAGTCAATAGGACAAACGTACAACATATTGGTTGAGAAATCAATGAGAGGAAGTATAACCTGTATTATTTTCCGGGACAAGTGGAAAGTATGACCTGAAGGTCGGAAATAGGAGAAAATTAAAAAGAAGACTGGCGTTCTACTCTAAGTACGAAGATTGACTTCATGAATTAATTATAGTCGACACTACTTAAAATCTCATATGACTTAAATTTTTAAATAATTTGTATTTGACAATGGTGATATAAATAATTCAATATTTCTAGGTTATATTAAGTTTTAAGTAGTGTTGAGATGTATTAATTTAGGATTTACAAATTAGTTTTATAATGAAGTCATGCATAAAAACTAAAAATTAGTTTTGAAAGCTTATAAATCAATTCAAAACAATGCATAAGTGATAATAAATTTTTTAAAATATTTAATACCCTTCAACTATTTTTGAATTGAAAGAAAATCTCTCAATTAAGTTTTCAACATTATAAACCCTCAACTTATAAACCGTTAACATATGTTACCTTCTGTCACATTATTTAAGACGGAGGGTAACAAATTTTAACGAAATTAAAGTTGAGGATTTATTTCGTAGGATTTTTGGTTGAAGATTTATTTTATGATTCATATTTAGTTGAGGGGTTTAATTACTAAAAATCCTTGTTAAAACACCTTAGAACAAATGTAGACTGAAAAATGAAGAATGCATTTTGTTTTAATGAAACTTGCATTGACCAAAATTCTGATAAATAAACCTTCAACAGAAACAAAAAATATCTTAACTATTTGCTAAACAAACTCTTGGTCATACTTCTACAAGTTAGAAAGACCAATCGCTTATTCAAACTTGAAACATAACGTTTAAAACCAAATCAAAGTTTTTCTTCAATCCTTCCATTAAACTGAAAACTCCTCCTTTCAGTTTACTCTTGGCAACACATTCTCATTCTCTTTCTAAGTTTCTCAAATACTTCAAGCTACACTTCCTTATTCATTATATCAGACAATTGATCATGTGTAGTACAGTAATCTAGTTGTATAACTCCATCTCTCACCAATTCAAACAAGAAGTGAAACCAAACGTGAATGTGCTTATTTTTCCCATGTAGTATAGTTTGCTTCTTTGAATCCCTAGATACAACTCTTCCTCTAAGCATAGACACCAAACCGAAATACTCATTATATCATCTTATCACCAGCATAATTACTGTCCACAAACCCAACCAGATTCTCTTTCCTTCCTTGTCAATATTGAATTCCATAGCCACAAGTTCCTTGAATATACCTTATGATACGTTTTGCAGCCAACAAATGTTGCTCAGTCGGACCCTCCAAATATCGACTGGCCAGATTTACAGAGTAAATAAAGTCTGGTCTTGTAGCAGTTAGATATCTAAGGCTCCCCACAATTTGTTTGAATTTTTTTGGATCAACAGCTTCGCTTCCTCCCTCCTTAGAAAACTTGTGTGCAGAAACAATAAAATTTTCCACCGAGTTACTATCCTTTATTCCATACTTCCTTAGTGTTTTTCTGCAAACTTATGTTGGCTGATGAGTATCCCTTGTTCATCTTGCACCACATCGACTCCTAGGTAGAACTTCATCTTCCCTAGAAAATTCATAAAAAAAATCTTTCATCATTGGGCTCTCGAAGTCTGCAAGCATCGAGGTTGAGTTTCTTGTATAAATTAAATTGTAATATACGTGCATACTATCAAGATGCTTCCTTCTTCTCTTCATACAAACAGGGGCGTTCACAGTAGCATTTATCAAATCCTCCTTCTCAAATTACCCTTCAATGCGGCTATACCAGGTTCTAGGAGCTTCATATAGAAGTTTTCGCAACTTGTAGACCTTGTTGAGTTCATCGACTACTTCAAAATTCCTTTGGTTTTTCAACATAGACATCTTTATTTAGATCTCTCTGCAACAAAGCGCTCTTTACATCTAAATGGTATACATTCCAAGCTTTCTCTACTACTAAGGCAAAAAGCATTCTTATTGTGTCCGACCTTACCACTGGTGCAAAGACGTAATATAAGTCAGTTCCATGGTTTTGGTGGTATCATTTAGCGACCAGTCTCGCTTTATCTCACCCTTCTCATTAAACTTAGTTTTGAAAACCCATTCTACTTCAATAACTTTAGCTCCTGCAAGCAACAATTTTTATAAGCTCCCATGGCTTTTCTCTTGGCTTCTTCTTTTGCAGCTTCCTCCAATGTTTCTGGATCTTTGGATTCTACAAACATCACAGATATATCTTATCATTCTCCTTCAACTAGAAACCCTGAATTTCCAGGAACATAATCCTTCATCCACACATGCGCCCTTCTGTTTCTACAAGCTCCTTCACATGTAGCTTGAGGAGAAGTTTTTAGAGGATTCTCTTCTTTTGTATCTTCATCACCAGCACTTGGTTCCCCAAATTCTTCTCCGTTTTGAGGTCTTTGGATTGAATTCCACCTTCGTTCCCATAGAAAAAAGCTTGGTATTAATCATGGACATCAAGCTTTCCTGGAACGTATATCCATCTGCACCAGTCTCTTCGGCTTTGTTATTGAGTCTACACTTGACCGTTCTATTGGGACTCTGGTTTTTTCTTTCAGATAATCCTCACCACCTTAAAGAAAACCAAAGACACATAAAGCACAAGTAAACCTTTGATAAGCTAAAAGTTTTAACAGTTAGTTTTTTTTTGAAACACTATTAACAGTTAGCTTTATTATATGTATTAGTTAGCTGATCATGGTTGTTATTTTGTTTCTTCTTTCACTTTTCTCTCAAAACATCTGAATTTAGTTTGAATTAATTTTTGTGTGTGAGATAAATATAGAAACAAATGATATTCACTTTTCAAATGCTATTTTGCTGTCGCCACAAGTGACTCGGAATGGACCTTATTTTAAAAAAGGAAGTGATTTAGGAAATGTCGTGAAGCGCATCTGGTGTAGTGGTATCATAGTACCCTCCCACGGTACTGACCAGGGTTCGATTTCCTGGATGCGCATTGTTTTGTTAATTTTTTTAAACGTCAAGGGTGGTTGGGTTTTCATCAGCTTTTTGTTTGATTACGATCAGGGAGGACTAAAATCATAAAGAAAGGCCCTTTTTGGTAATCCATAACTATAAATGAAGACAAGTTGAAGTTCTCTTACTTCTTTTACAATAAATAATATTCCCTCCGTTTTTTTTATATTTGACGTTTTAAGATTATGTACGTATATTAAAAACATTTTTTTTTATCATTTTCTAAACAAAAACATTATTAATTGTTTATCTAACCACAATTCAACCAATAATAAAATAGAAGTTATAATATCATTGGTCATCTAACATTAATTACTAATAAATTTTACATAGAAGTTATAAAATAGAAGTTATAATATCATTGGTCATCTAACATTAATTTGGAACAAAAAATTTCTCTAAAACATCAAATATAAAAAACGGAGGAAGTAAGTCCTAACTATTTACTGAGCCTTGCGCGAATGTTTTATTTAACTTATGTTAAACGTAAACTCATAAATTTTTGGTTTTATTAAAAAAAATCCCATGTGTATTTTCTATGTTTTGTAATTTACATATAGAACAAAATATATGATATTATAATATAGATATTTGATAATAGTTTTTTATTTGTACATAATATTACATTAAACATTTATAATTTGATTCAATTTGATGTAACTATACCGTTCATATTTTAACATTTTGTTTTTTGTTAGTTTATTTTAAAATGAAACAAAATACAAAAAAAAATTTAATGGTCAATATTTGAATATCAATTTGGTTAGATAAACTTTAGAATTATAATTATTTAATTTAAATTTATCTTAAATGAAGTGGCATAATCTGTTAAAAAAAAATACAAAATGAAGTACTTAATTTATTGCAAATGCAAAAGCTAAATTAGAAAATAAAAGGAAGAATTTTTTATACTAATATTCATGTTTCCAAAAAAATTCTCATTCATAGTGTTATCAATGTTTCCAAACAGTACCAAAAGATACTTTAGTTTCAATAATATAACTAGAATTTGACTTGCGCCCCTGCGGGGGTGTTTGTTTTAACTTATGTTGAACATAAACTCACAAACCGATAGTTTTATAAAAAAATCTCATGTATAGTTATTATTATGTTTTGAAATTTACATATATAGTATAATATATTATATTATAATATAGATGTTTGATAATAGTTTTTTTTTATTTTTACATAATATTATATTAAAAATTTATTACTTGATGCAAGTTGATGTAATTGTACTATCCATATATTAACATGTTTTTTTATTAATTTTATTTTATAATGAAAAAACATGCTAAAAAAATTTAATGGTCAATATATGAATATCGATTTATGTAGATAAACATTATAATTGTAATTATTTAATTTAAATTATTTTAAATGCAGTGCCAATATCTTTAAATAAAAATAGATATAAAAAAATGAAATACTTAATTTATTGTAAATGCAAAGCTAAATTTGTAAATAAAAAGAAGTATATTTTTTATATTGTTATCCAAATGTCTAAACAATTCTCAATAATAGTGTTATACATATTTCCAAAGAGTACCAAAAAGTACTTTATTTTTAATAATATAGATAATATGGATTGGAAATGGATAAATACACATATACTTGTTTTATTCCTGGTAACACAAATAACTAAATATTAAGATATATTGTAATTATACAATAGTTATGGACTAAGATTGTAAATATTCCTTAATAGTTTTAGTGTTTTGTATATATAGTTTAGAGACTAATTTGTAAAGGTAACAACAAATAATACAGAGAAATTTCAGATCTTTTATGGTATCAGAGCCAAGGTTGAATTTCTTGTTCATTGTTCGCGGAAAGCGATTATTGACTTCGGTTACTGTTCACGACGGTACTGTTCACGGTGTTACTGTTCACGGAGTTACTGTTCATCGGCGTTACTGTTCATCGGCGTTACTGTTCACGGAGTTACTGTTTATCGGTTACTGTTCACCGGTTACTGTTCACCGGTTACTGTTCACCGATTTTGGATTTGTTGATTTTGAGATTTGTGAATCGATCTCGAGATTGTTTGGGTCTGTTGAGTGTTTGTTTGGTTAGTGGATGATGGAAGAGAAGATTTTTGATAAGAATAGATTTGCGGAAAGCAATCTCAGATGTGTTGTTAAAGAAGTTGCGGAAGGCGCTTCACTGAGACAAGAGAGTTCAGTGGCACACACACCGGTTGTGTCGCACACAGTTACGATGCAAATTAATTCCCATGCCAAAAATGATTTGAAGAAAGAGCAATGGGAACATATTTTGAGTGATCCTTGTTTAAAATCAGAATCAGCTTATTTTTCCAGTGAAAAAAGGTTCATGGATAAGTGGATAATTGATAGTGGAGCTTCACATCATATGACAGGTATGTTGAGTTCTCTTGTTGATGTCCATAGAGTCTCACCGTGCTTGGTTGGATTACCTAATGGGAAGAGTGTAGTTGCTGATAGAGAAGGAAGTGTTGTTTTGACAGAGAAGTTGAGGTTGACACGAGTTCTTTTTGTGGAAGATTTAAAGTGTAGTCTTATCTCTGTGTCACAGTTGATTGATGAGTTGAGTTGCATTGTATTATTTTCGAAGACAGGATGTCTTCTATATGATGCTGGTGTGCAGATGGTAATTGGAACTGGCGAAAGAAGAGAAGAATTGTATTTTCTTCAAGGTATCAAATATATTCGAAGTGTGAGAAAAGAGGTTAAGGTGGAATCTTTAGAAGTTTGGCATAAGAGGATGGGACATGCCTCTGAAAAGGTAATTAGAAAGTTACCTTGTGTTGATAGTGGAAGTAATGGAGTATCTGGGTGTGACATATGCTTCAAAGCGAAGCAATGTCGAAGTGAGTTTCCGCTGAGTTCGAGCAAAAGTAAAGAGTGCTTTGAGATGATACATTGTGATTTATGGGGACCGTATCAGACACCTAGCTTGAATGGTTTTTCTTACTTCCTTACGATTGTGGATGATTATTCTAGAGCTGTTTGGGTGTTTCTTCTTGTGGACAAGACTCGAGTTGAAAGATCTATAATGGATTTCTTTGCTTTAGTTCAGAGACAATTTAATAAGCAAGTGAAGATAGTACGAAGTGATAATGGTAGTGAGTTCTTGAGGATGAGAGATTACTTTTATAGAGTAGGAGTGATTCACCAGACATCGTGTGTGGGTACACCCCAACAAAATGGAAGAGTTGAGAGGAAACATAGGCATATACTGAATGTCGCACGAGCTTTGAGATTTCAAGCGAGTTTGCCTATAGAGTTTTGGGGTCACTGTGTGTTGGGTGCATCACATTTAATCAACAGGACACCGTGTGAGATACACAAAGGGAGAAGCCCTTATGAGATTTTGTTTGGTAAGGCTCCTATATATAGTGATATACGAATTTTTGGATGTCTTGCATACGCTCACAATCAGAATCGTCATGGAGATAAGTTTGCTAGTCGAAGTAGAAAGTGTGTTTTTATTGGTTACCCTTATGCGAAGAAAGGGTGGACAATGTTGGATTTGGAAACTAGAGAAGAATTTGTCTCTCGAGATGTATCTTTTATCGAAGATAAATTTCCTTTCTTTGAAGCTCATAGAGAACCAAACGGGTCTATACATGATGGATTAAATCATATTTCTCATTTTATGGATGAGTCTAGATTTGAGAGGAGAGTTGAAGAAGCTGTTGGAATAAGTGACACAGTGGATGATATAATGCCTGAAGAAGTCACAAGAGTTGTTGCAAATGATGTGGATCAACCAATAACTGTGTCAGAGGAAGTGACTGAGAATGAAACAGAGCAAGTAGGTGTGACCCATGGGGAGACAGAAACACAATCTGAACCTACAAGAGAAACACATGTGGAGACTGATGCATCAGATACAATGTTAGGAAGAGGTATGAGAAAGAAAGAAGCTTCTGTCAGGTTATGTGATTATGTGGTTAACACAGTGGTTCCTGCTCCTATGTCTTTATATACGATGAATCCAGATGGCAGTTCAAAATATGGAATTGAGAACTTTGTGAATTGTGATAGATTTTCTGAGTCACATAGATGTTTTTTGGCTAGTGTCACTGCAGGGACTGTGCCAAAGACATTTGCTGAAGCAATGAAATGTCCAAGATGGCGAGAAGCAATGAGAGTTGAGATCGAGGCCCAAGAGAAGAATAAGACATGGTCAACTGAATTTTTACCTTATGGCAAGCGGGTGATTGAATGCAAGTGGGTATTCACAATAAAGTATAATGCAGATGGATCGATTGAAAGGTATAAGGCTCGACTTGTTGCTTGTGGTAATCGACAAGAAGAAGGAGTTGATTACAAAGAAACGTTTGCCCCTGTGGTAAAAATGAGTACAATTAGATTGGTTCTTCAGTTTGCTGCAGGAAAGAACTGGGAACTTCATCAGATGGATGTACACAATGCATTTCTTTATGGAGACTTGAAAGAAGAAGTGTATATGAGGCTACCTCAGGGGTTCAATGCTTCTGCAAAGGGAATGGTATGCAGGTTGCACAAATCTTTGTATGGTTTGAAACAAGCTCCGAGATGTTGGTTTGCCAAGCTTTAAGAAGCCCTTTTGAAGTTTGGTTTTGCACAGAATAAGTTAGATTATTCACTATTTTCATTGGTGAATGCTAAAGTTCAGTTGCATGTTCTGGTATATGTTGATGATCTGGTGATAACAGGAAATTCATCAGAAGCTATTCAGGAGTTCAAGGGATATTTGAGTAGTTGTTTTCATATGAAGGATTTGGGAAAACTTAAGTATTTCTTGGGAATAGAAGTTGCACGCAGCAAAGAAGGTATTTATTTATCCCAGAGGAAATATGTGCTTGATATTATTTCTGATGTTGGGTTGTTGGGTGGTAAACCAGTGGAGTTTCCTATAGAACCGAACCATCAGTTGGGACGGTCTGAAGAGAAGGTGCTTGATGATCCAGAGAAGTATCGAAGATTGGTTGGGAGATTAATTTATTTGGCTGTGACTAGGCCTGATATTGCATATTCTGTTCACATTTTATCTCAGTTTATGCAAAAACCAAGAGAGGATCACTGGTTAACTGCACTGAGAGTTGTTCGTTATTTGAAAGGTTGTCCTGGAATGGGAATTTTATTAAAAGCTGATTGCAATTTTCATCTCACAGCGTGGTGTGACTCTGATTGGGCTGGATGTCCTATTACTAGGAGGTCTGTGAATGGTTGGTTGGTACAGTTGGGATCCTCTCATGTGTCTTGGAAGTCAAAGAAGCAGGATGTGGTGGCTCTTTCGTCAGCTGAAGCAGAATATAGAGCTATGGTTGCTGCACTGAAGGAACTGAAGTGGATTAAGGGTGTGTTATCATCTATGGGTATTGCACACTCGGGTGCTATGGATATGTATTGTGATAGTAGATCTGCTCTTCATATTGCAGATAATCCTGTGTTTCATGAGAGGACAAAACATGTGGAGTTAGATTGTCATTTCATCAGGGATGATATACAAGCAGGGATTTTACGCACGAATCATATACCAACAAGGGATCAATTGGCAGATGTCTTTACGAAAGCGCTTGGAGGACGTCCTTTTCAAGCGATTTTGCCCAAGTTGGGCATTCGAGATCTCCATGCTCCAACTTGAGGGGGGGGGGGGGGTATTAAGATATATTGTAATTATACAATAGTTATGGACTAAGATTGTAAATATTCCTTAATAGTTTTAGGGTTTTGTATATATAGTTTAGAGACTAATTTGTAAAGGTAACAAGAAATAATACAGAGAAATTTCAGATCTTTTACTAAAGCTGGTAGGTGTAAGGTTTTGTCTACTTGTTAACGAACCATGCATGGAGCCAACCAAGAAAAAGAGGAATGGATCGGATTATCATATTACACCAGGAATGATTTCCCTCACGACTTCGCTTTCGGATCCGGCACTTCTGCTTATCAGTGGGAAGGAGCTTTCGATCAAGACAAAAAATAATCTAGCGTGTGGGATACTTTTTTTCGCTCTCGCAAGCCTTGCCTTTCTTCTTATTTTGTTTCTCTTTCTATTTTTGGTGTTTGGATGTTAGTTAAACCATGCTCGCTCGCTCTTACACTCTAACATCAATTTGGGAATTAAAGTATATATCACTACCCAGTATTAGTGTTTCTTGACATTAACATCAATTTTGAAATTCAATGGTTTCAACAGGTAACTTAGATAATGGAGATATAGCTTGTGATGGGTATCATAAGTATAATTGTGATGGGTATCACAAGTACAAGTGTGATGGGTATCACAAGTACAAGGTTCTCTTTCTCTTTCTGTACATACAATTCACCAACCCCAACTCTTAAATCAAAATAAAAAAATAAAAAGTTCCAGCAGGTTTCAGGAAGATGCAAAATGCATGAAGATATGCAGCTGATGGTGGAAACAAGCTTAGATTCATTCAGATTCTCTATCTCTTAGTCTAGGCTTATACCATGTTAGTGTGTCCTCTTAAACATATATTCCCACGTTTTTCTCTTTTTATTTTTATTTTTATTTTTAAGGGACCAATTCAGTTTATGTGCTCTTATCTCATTAGATGGAAGCGGTCCTGTTAACCCAGAAAGTCTACTATTCTTCAAGAACTTGATCTCTGAGCTTGTAACCCACGGTAACATTCGTCTTCATATGTATATCCAACTAGGTGTTTTCCTGCACCATGTGCATCAATAAAAATTTTGAATCTAAATTATATCAATTTTTTTAAAAAAATTATTATTATTTTCTAACCAATATTTTACAATAAATTTTAATTTAGTTGAACATCAAATTAAAAATTAAAAAAAACTGTTTATTTAAAAATATATGTGTATATATTTTTAAATAATAATTTTAGATAAATTTTTATCTATTTCTTTTGGATATATATATTAAATTAATTTTTATAAACTAAAATTGATATAAAATTTGTATAATAATCAAAAAAAACTAAACAATATTTCTGAAATTTGTAGTCTAATAAAAGAAACTAATGATATTACAATTAAAAACTATAATTTTTTTTTAAAAAACGTAGAAAATTTGAAAATATATTTGGTAGTAAAATTATATAAATATAAAAAATAAAAATAAATAATATGTCAAAAATAATATTATTATATTATTTAATATTATAGTTGAATAGATTTACTTTAATGATGATGTATATTTTACTATCATATTTTAAAAAGAAATATAATTCAACATTAATTATAATCATCCATGTCACATTTAACTATATGTCATGTCATCTTTCTAGTATGCCATGTCACATTTATTTAGTAAAATTGATTTTAGAGAAGACATGTGTCAAAATCACTTTGCAAATAATGTTTATAGGATTACTTTCTGCGGTGCTAACATGCTTGGTTCTAATTACTATGAGGTGCACTTTTATGTACGTGAATAGAACTACATTTTACACTGTACCACTACGATCATCCTCAGTCTCTCACAAATGAGTATGGAGGATGGCTTGTTTGAACCGAGTTTAGTCGGATCTGAGTACGAGAGAGACGAAACTCGTCGGTGGATTATTACAAAGGAGTCTATTAGATCGGAAAGATGCTTGTCGGTTTATAAATAAGGAAATGAACGGTGAAAATAAATTGGTGCTCGTAGAGACGGCCGGGAAAGTACAAATTGGCAGAATATAAGATAAATGAAAACCTAATTCTAGCCGCCAAGTGTGTGTGTGTTTGTTCGGGATCCCTTTCTCTTTGCCTCTTCTTCTCCTTATATAGGACTTCACACCTTCCTTACCCTAGGTTGATTTACCCCAATGGGCCGACATGATAAAATGTTGATCAGCTAAAAGCAGTCTTCTTCTCGGCTAAAAGCATTCTCAATGAACCTAACATTATCCAGTTTAACTATTCTCGTACTTTTGGTTAGAACAATAAAATTTCTACCCTTTGATTCTTTCAGGATAGCCAATAAAAAAATTCATTGACAGTCCCATGATCAAGTTTCTTTTCATGTGGGTTATATAACCTTATTTATACTAGGAAACACCATACACGCAGATGCTTTAAACTAGGTTTCTTTCCCGTCCACAGTTCGTAAAAGATCTTAGGATCTGCCTTACTAGGAACCTAGTTCAGCATATACATTGCTTAATGCATATACCCACAACGAAAGGAGTAAAGAGCATTTACTTAACATGCTCATAACCATCTTTATTAAAGTACATTTCCGCCTCTTAACTACACTATTTTGCTGAGGAATACCGAACATAATGTATTGGGCAAAAATGTACTTTCAAATGGACCAAACCAGGACATTATCCACTTGCATTGATTTTTTTTTTTGTAAAATTCACCATCTTTATCATATCTCATTAGTGTAACCTTTTTATCTAACTGTCTTTCTACCTAATCAATGAACACTTCTAGGACATCCACATACTTAGATTTTTCATGCAGTAGATATGTATATTCATACCATGAGTAATCATCAATAAAGGTGACAAAATATTTTTCACCACTCCATGAAGGACCGTCAAAAGAGCCAGACATATTGTTGTGTATTAACTGAATAAGCTAATTGCTTCTTGTGGTTGCATATCTAGTCAACCTTACCTTAATGCAGTCTATGCATACATCTAGGTCACTAGAATCCAACTGATGGAGAATTAAGCTCTTTACCAACCTCATAATTGTTTACTTTGAAACATGACCTAGTTTTTGATGCCACAAGAAAATATATCTCTCATTAGATGTGCTACGCTTAATGCCTCTACTTTTAACCACAAAAAAATACTAGACATTTCAGCAAGATTCCTTTCATAGCAAACAAAACTTTAATGTTTACTTTCTTATCAAAAACATCCCTTTCTTTTAGGAAAATCCTACTTGGAAAGTCTCATTTTTTTTGCAAAAGAAACACTTCATTTCCTTTCAGATTTAGTTTTCGAGTCCTTTCAAGAAAGGCTTGTTATTCCTTTTGTCCTTTCTACTTGGGATTCTGTTACTGATACTGACATTTCCAATACCTACGAGTTTAACAACTTGATTTTTCATCTTCCTTGATCTCCTCTCCTCTTGAATAAACATATCCTTTTAATTCTCTAAAGTTCCATTAACTTTACTGGTGTTGAAATTCACATGGAACTGACTAAATTCAAGAGATACAAAGTTCATGATGAATTAGACCAAGAACTTCTTATGAACCACAATTCCCAAGGTCTTTAACTATGCTATCGGATTAGACATGTGCATCACATGATCATGAATTGGCTGAGAATAGTCAAACATTTGCGTAGTTAGCTCATTTATGAGACTTTCTATTATCGACTAACAAACAAATACGACTATAAACACTCTTTAAAATTACTCTATTAATTCCTTCTCATTCTTTGTCTTAGGCATCAATGACTTGACCCTTTCTACCGTCATCAACCTCATTAAGTTCAAACTCAGCCTATTAGATTGCTTTCATCTCTTACACATCGAGATTTTTCACATCTGGACTTAACTTTCGTAATGGTTGAGGGCTCCTCATCATTTACTATGGGAAAGTCCAAAGTCATAGCACCCAGTGTAAACCAGATCTTTTTAGACCACTTGCCATAATTGAGTGCATTGAACTTTACGACAGAGTTAGCAAATGTGAAGCTGCAAACTTTTATACATGCTTACCCTTTACTGCTTTGAAACTTTACTACATATTCTATATTTAATATAAACTTTTAAGTTTGCATTTAAGCAACATTTAAGCAATACTTAAACACAAACACTTTCATTAATGTTAAAATATACTCTAATGATTAATCATTTTAAACTCAAGTTGAATAGTATCTTACCTTTGAGTATTCATACTATTAACTATTGTAAAAACGACTAATCGTTTATTTCTTATCATTAACTATATTCAATGATTCACATTTGGGTGATCACCAAAAATATAGAAAATAAAATAATTGAACATCAAACTTTAGTGTCATTTAGCATCTCTAATCATGATCAACCATAATATATTAATTTTAATAATTATAAGTGAATAATAAGGTCACTTAATACTAATAGGTAAATTTATCTTAATATTATGCTAATATTTTATTACATAATTATTTATATATTGTACTAATATTTCATAACATAAATTACCTATTAATAAAATGCAGTTGAAAAATTTTAAGCTAATGATGAATTGTGTTAATACTTTAGAACACAAGTAATCCACACAGGAGAAGCAATTAAACCATAAATCATACTTCCTATGTTTCATAAGAACAAATTTTTAGTGTTTTCGCACATATTAAGAAAACTCATTATATTACTATAATAAATATATTTTTTTGTGTAATTTTAAATTTTCAATAAATTTTAACCAATAGTAAATTAATGAAATCAATTATATTTTTTGAAATTTATAATATTTTTATTGAAAAGACAAAAAATCTATCTTTATAGAACTAAACTTTTTTAAGTCTATTTTAATGTAACAGAGGGAGTATGAGATTTCACATAAATTCATTGTGGTATTTTGGTCGATTATAAAACACCAGCAATGATATGGAGATATTCAAATACAGTATCAATCAATTAGTCACTCGTGTATGGTACATACGTGTTTAGACATTACTTTATGGTGATTTTTCATAATTTCACAACTTCCAAAATATTAATTGTGACTTGTCAACGAACTGGTGACCGTCTCAAAAAAATAATTACATGCCTATCTAAATTGGGATTGGTCCAGACCATCTAAATAATTTAAGAGGCTTAATTCTAATTATTACACATAAAATATATAATACCAGTTTATGACTCGGTTAAAGAAATAAAACGGTTTGAGAGGGTTGTAACTTAATAGATAACTATTATTATTATTTTTAGGTATACAATGATATTTGGTGTAGAGTTTTTCTTTTGTAAACTATTTTATTGTAGAGTTAAGACTTCAAAAATTAATTTTCATTCTAAAATTGTAAAAGTTGATTTTTTTTGTCAAAATCGTGAAAACAAAATTTTCCTTCAAAATATTAAAAACAAATTATTTACCAAATCGAGTTTTCTACCAAAATGAGTTTTTTCACCAAATTTGAAAAAAGTGAAATTTCCCACCATTTAAACCATTATTGATTAAAACATAATCTAATACTAAGATTTAATATATTTTATTAATATGTGTGGAAAAACTAAGATAGGTAATATTTTAAAATATAAAAAGTATTTTGTAAGAGATTGTATTAAATGTATTAACATAGAATGATAAATAATATTAAAAGAGTTAAAAAAAGGTTCACCGTGTTTTACATACTTTGATGAATTATAAAAAACTTAAAGTTCATTTACGGCTGCACTTAAATTATATAGGCCGGACATGACTATGACTAGATAACCTTATATAACATCCCTATATAACCTTTCATTTTCCAGAATCTTTTATGCATGCACACAACAACAAAAAAATTCTGGGTTGCTGAAAATGCACGCGTTCAATTCATGCATACGAATCAACAACAACCCCGTTGAATTAATCTATTCTTAATTTTCCAAAAGAAACATGCATGAATCGCTGTGACTTTTATCACACAAACAATTATTATGCACTCATATTAACTACGATGACTTTTAATGAATACATAAACTTAATCCGTGCAAACATCTCTTACGATTCCAGAACACATACGGAGTCAATTTTATGCATTCTACAGTAGCCAATTTTTTTTCCTTAATAAATGACTAAACCATTATTCTACACTATGATTACTTTTGATTACGGTGTCGTTTAACATAAGTTATGAACACACATTAAAACGGTGAAACCGTAAATGTTCATACGCGCATCAAAACAAATTCCAGAAACTTTGAACACTTAAGCAATAGCTTAAACATTATCATGTGACTAATTTGGTAAATTAATTAAGTTTAATTTGGCTCTGATACCAAATGTAAGATTAACTTTTATGATTTCTATATTAAAATCTATCCAAAACCATATTTTACATTTAGATTAATTCAACCCTAATATATTCTATAGAAACATAAATATATTAATTTGATCCATGCTTGGATGCAATTCTATCAATTGATGTTTTCTCTTTTACTGATTTCTTTGATGGATAAAAAATTTAAAACTTTTCTTAATCTCTCTTTATGAAATCACTATTATTATCATATGTTTAGAAAGGAGTTTTATATATTTATATAACAACTTACGAACCTCTTTTATATTAATTTAAAGGTTGTGTTTAACCAACACAATTCTTTATTTTTTTTTTAACCACACAACTCTTTGTACATATATATATATATTAAACCAGATAGTAATATATTCCGTTATTACTACCTTGAATATATATGTACATAATCATAGAAGTAAGGATATTTATAAATCAAGGTAAACTAGGAGGATTATCAATACACTCAAATTTTAATTCATAATTGAAATCAATCCATTACGGTATCATCTTTTATATTAGAATCTAAAACATTAATATGAACTTGAACTTTATATTAAATCAATACACACAAAAGTCATGGGCTATGGAAGGTGTCCTAGAGTATGTAAAGCAGAGCTATGGCAGTCCTCCTGTCTACATTCTTGAGAATGGTCCCTCTCTCCTTCCTCTCTCTCTCTTTGTTTTTGTTTTGTTCTGCGCAACTCTCTTTTGCCAATGCAAATATATAGGTAAACCGAAGAAGCTAGATTTGCAACTGCAGCAGGAGGACACACCAAGGGTTGAGTTCTTACATGCTTACATGGGTGATGTTCTCAAAGCTGTTAGGTAATAAAAGTGTGTTTCTTACTTACTTCATGTTCTCTGTTTTTTTTGTCGGTGTAACAACCTAAACATTTGAAAAACCTCGAGCACAAACGTATATCACAAGATCTTCAAACGAAAACTTTATTAGAAGTTCTTTAAACAAATTACACTTAATTCGTTTAATCAGAATTACTTGACTTCACAACCGGTGAATCAACATTGACCAACTCCTAAACAATTCAACGTACAAATTAAAACACAACCTCTCTTGCACGATAATCATGTGTTCTATATCTCAAAGTTGTGTATAACAAGATTAAGGCATACCTATTATATACTAGGTCATCCTTAACTTGTTAGAGGATAACTTCTATTTCCTAGAATCCCTCAATTTGATGCTTATCCTTGTAGAAGCTTATCCTTCATAAATTCACGTCATCTCACGATTATTAAATGACTCCAGCCAATTATTGAACTTGATCAGCATTGTTTCTGTTAACCACTTCAACAGCACTTCCAAGCCTCAACAATCTCCTCCTTTTTGAGTGTCTATGATCACCAAGTACCTGAGATCAAAAATACACATCAAAGCAACAAAAACACTTCCAAAACCATTCCAACTATCAACTCTAATTGGTCATTGAAACAACATAACATAATGCCATCACATCTCAAACCGTTAGATCATCTCAGTACATAGCTATATCCAAAAAATTATTCTCCCCCTGAATTCATGCACATCCAAACTAATCGCAAATGAAGAAAAAGAAAAAAAATGTGCACTCCCCCATGACACTTGCACCTTACAATTCAGAACTCATCACCCTAACTTTCATGATCATTGGTGCCTACACTCCTTCCATCCTCGTCATTGCTACCGTCACCTAGGTTAGAAAAATCACCATATACCCCCCCTGCTTGGTGCCATAGACACTTAAAAACAAAAAAGCACAACAAAAGTTAATTTCATAACCAATAGGAGAGAAGATAACACTTACTTGCTGCTCTACTGATGACAGTGTCGAGAAGACAAAAAACACGACCCATATCATTGTATAAGGAGTAACAAGAAGGGCCTGAGCCAGGTGGACTCTTAGGTAAACCTTGTTTGTTGTCCAAGACCATCTTGCTAGGTCCCTGAGGTGTTGTGTCTTCACCATAAGCTGGAGTTGGATGTTGTGCATCAAGGACATGTTGAATGAGATTCGGAAAGAGAAGCTTGTTTGTAACTCCCGAAATGGCATGTTGTCCAAGTTCATGGATCTAATCAAACACCATAGTCCCAAAATCAAAAGGTCTTTCTTCTGTAATCATGTGAATGAACTTGAGGTGATATATGGTTAGGGTTGATCGATTTTCTCTATGGATCCAGTTAAAAACACAGAACTTGAACAAAATGTTCATTATCGGGGTGACATCCAACATGCTCAAATTTCCCAATTTGTTCTTCTTTGCCCTAGTAATAATGTGAACTACATCGTCGAGATTCTCCTTTGTCCATGGTTTGTGAGGAAAGCCAACATCTTGGCATGGAGTCTTGTACACTTTGTTGATTATTGCCGGAGAGAATTCATACATATGTGATCGTACAAACACTCAAGTAGTCCCATCACGCTTGATCATGTTGCCCAGATTTGCATATAATTAAAGCACAATCTCATGAATGTAACTAGGCACATCTAAAATTGTGTACATCAGTTTAGACCTCTCGATGAATCCATATCATTCATTAGATTAGATGCAGCCTCAGGCAGATACTTTTGAACCAAAACAGTCCTAGAGAGCAGATGTTGGTACATTTTTCTCGCTGCAGCAGAATAAATTTTTTTATTAAACGGTCAACGAGTCAGCTTCCTAAGTGCTGGAGTAGCTTCAATACGAGCTTGATGTTGAACCCTGAGATTTTCAATTCGCGACTCCAGTTCTTCATACACAAACTCAGTTTCTTCATCATCTTCCATCAGATCTGGTTCCTCTTCTTCACTGTCTGCTGCTACCTGTTCTTGATCGTCCATGTTCTGATTCTCTCTCTCATCATCTCCTTCATATGCCGAGAGTTGTTGCATGTCGTTGTACTTGTAGCATCCCCAAATCTGGATAAGGTCTTCGGGCACGGCCATGGTGCGAGGAAATGCACTGGTCAGGTCATATGACCTAAAGACAAGCGTACCATGGCTGGAAGAGATGGTTAAGTGCATCAGTATGCTGAGACTTGACCAGAATCGGATGGAGACAAGGAAATAAGAGCTGGATGAGTGCTAAGGCAGTTGGTGAGTAAAGGGAAGTAGCTCAACCAGCTAGGGCAAGCTCAGGTTAAGCTTACACTAAGCTTAAGTCAGCTCCAGTAGGTGGATCACTAGCTTAACCAGCTAGGACAAGCTCGGAGCAGCTCCCACTAGCTTGGGCCAGCTCCAGCAGTTAGATCAATAGCTCCACCAACTGGTACGAGCTCAGTGAAGCTCACACTAGCTTAAGTCAGCTCCAGCAGCTGGACCACTAGCTCACTCAGCTGGGGCAGCTAGCATTCAGCTCAACTCATCTGGGTGGAGTGTTATGGTCCGGGCCAGTTTGGTCGGGTCATGGGCGGTTGTGGTACGGTTGGTTGTGGTTCGATCACAAAGGGTCCATGGGTCATGGGCCGTTAAGGTCTGACCTTGTTGGGTATGGAGGCTTGGTGGGTTTGGGTACTTGGGCAAGCAGACCAGACACCAGGACATGGGTGTGGGCTTATGTTCGTCCAACCAAAAGGGAATGAAAGGGGCAGTTCCAAGCGGTTGGAGGCAGTTTGGCCGAATGGGTGTAAACTGCCCAACCGGTTATGCCTGTTCGCCCATGCAGTTGGCCGACCCCTTTCTCTATAAAAACACAGCCATGGGGTCGAAATCACACACAATTTTTCCCTAAGGAAAGCTCTGCCCAAATCGTGACAGAGAGAAAGAAAGAGAGAGAGAGAGAGATCCAAAAGGTTGGCCGTGTGGGTTGTTGGTGATTTACGACCAGGATAGTGTCTGTGTGGCTTGAAGATCGGTTGATGATGGTTATCAGAAGAAAGGATAAGGAAGTGGAGAAAGGCTTGAGCACTCCTGAGCGCACGCCCAAGGTGAGTGGGATGGACCGAACCATCTTACCATGGCCACGGTGGAATTCTGTGTAGGATGTGGTCAGATTGGTTGGACCAGACCCATATCTTCTCTTTCTCTTTCTGATCTACTCGTGTTCTTCTATGTTCTGTATGTGTTGGATGATTCCAACTCAGAATGGCCGAGCCATGGCCTTGGTCGGTTCAGTGAAACTCTCCATGGCCTTTGTTGGGCAGGTATGTCCGGATCTCATAGTTCCGGATGGAATTGATGGGATCCGACCATGGATTCCTCTTAGTAGGGATTTATAATGAATTATCATGTATTTAGATTGGGTTTATCAAACCAAATCGATGGTGGTCAGTTATGGCCGGTTTGGTGGAATTTGGCCGAATTCAATGTGAATGAGGCCGGTTCTCACCAATCTGATTGTGGATTCTTCTTAGTTGGAATTTTTTAAGGCATTATCATGAGTTTTAATAATATTTTTAAGTACTTTTAAAAAGGATCAGAAATGGACCCGACCATGGAGGGATCCGGTACAAACTGGTCAATGGACTGGGCTGGGTCGGATCAGACTGGCCATGTGTTGTTTCAGGTATTAGGATAGTCATAGGTGAGTATCCTGGTGTGGCCGTCGGCTTTGTGTACTGAATGGATAGTTTGGGAACTTAGTTTAGGTGAACCGAACCATGCAATAGAACTTGTGAATGTTAAGCTATCGGATTACTTATGTTATTGTATTGTGTGTGTGTTGGTTTCAGGATCTGACCAGGACCGTGGCAAGGCCAAGGAACCATGAGGACCAGGCCGTGGAAGGATGTATGGGTTGGGGTAGTATTGTATTGTCTTATGAACTTATGATAGCCTAATTTGCAAACGAATGTTATGACTACATTTTATGGATCACATGTTTGTTATTAATAAAGATACAATTTCTCTTATTGTCTAGACTTAGGGTTGGAATGGATGAACCTCACTTGATCAAAAATGACTTAGTTAAATATGAAACATTAAAAAAGGGAATAAAAAGAGAACAAACACCCTATCATCTAGCTAAGTAGGGCTGCGGGTCCAAGTTGGGCTTAACAGCCAGGATCGGGTCTTACAAGTTGGTATCAGAGCGGAGTTGATTCTAGAATTCGTTTGGGGTTGGGTTCGTCACCACACATCCGGCTGGGTCTCATGGTAAGGTCTGGTCTTTTTGCTTAGCCTAGGGATTGTTTGCGGATATTCGTTAAGCCTAGTGGACTAACTTGATTTGCTTACTTGTTTTGAATCCCAAGGGTGGAAAGAGCAAGTCTAAGTCTCGGAAGGGAAAGGAGGCTGCTGGAGCATCCGGTCAAGTGGGTGCAGATGATGTGAATCTAGCCGCAACATTGCCAATCCAAACGGATTTGGATAATGTTGGGATCGGATTTTCTACTAGTCAGCCTAACCCGAATGAGGTTCATGTGGATGGAGTTGTTGGGGTTTTTGGTTCTGGACGGCAACAACATGAGGAGCATAAGGGTGAGGGTGAATCCTCACATGTTGGACGCCTAGATGACTAGAATGTGGCTACGGATGGTAGGACAGCTGGTCGAGGGACTCAGGCAGTGGAACCAACCATGCATGAGGTTTTGGATGTCATGAAGGCTACGGGTGCTCAGATGGTGGCTTTGACTCAGGCAATTACACCTTTGGGTGAGGCCATACCGATCCAGACAGCTGTTCCCATTGGGAACCCCCAAGTTGGTCGTACCACGGCAGCTTAGGCAGCCGAAGGAGTGGCTCCGGTTCAAGTGGAACATGTGGATGAGGTGATTGAGATTGATCCCCCAGCCAGGGCAGCTTGGAAAGTTGATTACTTGAAGGTGCTGGAGCACATCTCCAAGTTGGGTACCAAACACTTTACTGGAAGTGTTGACCCTATGGAGGCTGATGAGTGGAGAACCAGGCTGGTTCGAAACTTCAAGTCCACACAATGTCCTGAGGAGTACCAGAAGGACATTGCAGTGCACTTCCTGGAGGGGGATGCACATAACTGGTGGTTGGCCCTGGATAAGCGTACAAATGGTGCCCTCGTGCGTTTTGCTGATTTTGAGGTTAAGTTCAACCACAAGTACTTTCCAGCTGAGGCTTGGGATCGTTTGGAGGCCAAGTTCTTGGACTTGTTCCAGGGACGCAAGTCACTAAGAGAGTATGAGGAGGAGTTCAACCGACTCAGGCGCTATATGGGTAAGGAGTTGGAAGATGAGGCAGTTCAGGTGAGGCGGTTCATCAGAGGCCTTAGGGCTGAACTTAGGACCTACTGCTCAGTCCGCACCTTCCCAACAGTGTCTGAGCTGGTTGAAAGGATGGCCTTGCTGAAGGTCAACCTTGCAGATGAACATAAACAGAAGGTTAAGAATGTGGTGGTGTCATCTAGCCACAATGGTGACCAGAAAAGGAAGAGGGACCAGGTTGAGGAGGGTAAAACCTCAAGTGGTAGGCCTGTGTGTCCTAAGTTTGGCCGCCATCATGGAGGTGAATACTGGAGAGCAATGGGAGCTTGTCTCCGTTGTGGTAAGATGGACCATTCAGCCCGTGTCTGTCCCAAGCAGGAGCAAGGGGCCAGTGGGGATACCAAGACTTGCCACTACTGTGGAAAGAGGAGAAATCTCCGTAAGGATTGTCCTAAGCTGGCAGTCGGGTCTAGCAAGAGTTGTGGAGAGGCCAGTAAGCCGGACCAGAACCGTGGGCAGCCATCAGCACCGCGTGTGTATGAGTTGTCCAAGGATGAGGACAAGGCTGGACCATTCCTAGCAATCACTGGTAATGTGTCTGATCCTACTCTTTCAATTCAGTAGGATTGCATGGTATGGAACCTAGGATGTTTAGATACTTAGTTTGGGTCACATCTAGGAACCCTAAGTATTGGTGGTGTGGAAACACATGTACTTTTCGATACTTGAGCTACACATAGTTTTGTGAGTCCGAGGATGCTCGGAAAGGGGTTGTTCCAGTTGGGAACGGGGGATTGTCCTGGGGTAGTGAATGCGGCTGGTGGCCAAGTAATGCGTTCACTAGGGTGATTCAGGACGTCCCAATGATGATCCAGGACATGATCATGCCTGTGGATCTTGTGGTAGTCCACCTAAAGAATCACGAGGTGATCTTAGGTATGGATTGGCTTGGAAAGAATCGGGCCACTCTTGACTGTCACCGGGGGCGTGTGCTTTTTGAGAGTGGGTGTGGGACTCCGATAAAGTTCCAAGGAATACGTCCAACCTATGAATGCTTGGTGGTGTCAGCTATCCAGTGTGAAGGGATGCTGAGGAAGGGTTGTGAAGCTTATCTGGCCACAATTGCCACTAAGGAGGTTGTAGGGGGTGGTGACCCGGAGGGAATACCGCTGGTTGGTGAGTTCCAGGATGTGTTTAGGGCGCTTCAGGGCATTCCCCCTGACAGGTCGGACCCTTTCATAATAGAACTCGAACCAGGGACGGCCCCATTATCCAAAGTCCCTACAGAATGGCTGCTGCCGAAATGGCCGAGCTTAAGAAACGACTTGAGGAATTGCTGGATAAGGGTTTCATACGACCAAGTGTGTCACCCTGGGGAGCACCAGTCCTCTTTGTGAAAAAGAAGGATGGTAGTTTCAGATTGTGTATTGACTATCGAGGGTTGAACCGGGTGACTTTGAAGAACAAGTACCCATTGCCTCAGATATATGAGTTGTTAGATCAACTCAAGGGGGCAAAGTGGTTTTCCAAGATAGATTTGGCTTCAGGGTATCATCAGATTCCCATTGAACCAAATGATGTAAGGAAAACAGCTTTTCGGACCATGTATGGTCACTATGAGTTTGTGGTCATGCCATTTGGATTAACCAATGCACCAGCAGCTTTCATGAAGATGATGAACAACATCTTCAGAGATTTCTTAGATGAGTTTGTGATCATCTTTATTGATGATATCTTGGTCTACTCCAAGACCAAGGAGGATCATGAAAAACATCTAAGAGCAGTGTTGGGACGATTGAGGGAACATCAACTCTTTGCCAAATTGAGCAAGTGCAGTTTTTGGCAAAGGAGTGTTGGGTTCCTAGGTCTCATCGTATCCGACCAGGGTGTGTCCATTGATCCAGAAAATATTAAGGCCATCCAGGAATGGCCTAGACCAAAGAGTGCTACGGAGGTTAGGAGTTTCTTGGGTCTGGCCGGGTACTACAAAAAGTTTGTCAAGGGGTTTGCAAGTTTGGCTCAACCCATGACACAACTAACTGGAAAAGATGTGAAATTCATATGGTCTGAGAAGTGAGAGACATGTTTTTCAGCAGTTAAGGACATGATGACCAGTGCACCAGTACTGGTGTTGCTAGAGGCAGACCAACCATATGTGGTATACACTGATGCATCCATCACCAGATTGGGATGTGTACTGACCCAACATGGCAAGGTTATTGCCTATGCCTCTAGGCAACTAAAGAAGCATGAGGGAAACTACCCAACCCATGACCTGGAGATGGCCGCAATAGTGTTTGCCCTCAAAATATGGCGATCATACTTGTACGGTTCCAAGGTTCAGATCTTAACCGACCACAAGAGCCTCAAGTATATATTCACTCAACCTGAGTTGAATTTGAGACAAAGGAGATGAATGGAGTTTGTGGCCGATTATGATCTTGAGATTGCTTACCGTTCAGGTAAAGCAAGCTTGGTGGCTGATGCCTTGAGCCGGAGAAGGGCCGAGGTTTCAGCTGAAAGGGAGGCATATGTGCTGGAAGGGATGGTCCGGACATTGCATCTGAACACATTGGTCAGCGAGGACGAGCCATTGGGTTTAGAAGCAGTAAACCAGGCTGATCTTCTTACCATGATTAGACAAGCACAAAGCTTGGATGAGAACCTACAAAAGGTTGCTCGTAATGAGCTGACTGAGTATCAGATCACCGTAGATGGCACCATCTTAGTGCGTGGTCGAGTCAGTGTACCCAATGATAGGAATCTTAAGGAGGAAATTATGAGGCAATTTCATAAGTCTAAGTTCTCAGTACATCCTTGTGCCACCAAAATGTACCAAGATATCAAGAGATACTATCATTGGATCCAGATGAAGGTGGACATAGCAGAGTGGGTCTCTAAGTGCTCTACCTGTCAGTTGGTTAAGGCATAGCATCAAATCCCTAGTGGCTTACTCCAGAGTCTACCTATTCTAGAATAAAATTGGGACCATATTACAATGGATTTTGTAACGGGTTTCCCTACCGCAAGGAAGAAAAATGATGCGGTCTGGGTGATTGTGGACCGACTGATTAAATCTGCTCAATTCTAGCCGTAAAGAAAGGAGATGGAGTCGACCAGATTGTGAACAAGTACATGAATAAGATTGTACGGCTGCATGGGGTTCCATCTAGCATTGTGTGGGACAGAGATCTGAGGTTCACCTCTAGGTTCTGGAGAGCCTTCCAAAAGGCCTTAGGAACTAGAGTAAACATGAGTACTGCATACCATCCACAAACGGATGGGAAATCTGAACGCACCATCAGGACATTGGAGGATATGCTAAGAGCATGTGTTCTAGATTGGGGTGATTCATGGGAGAAGCATTTGCCTCTGGTGGAGTTTGCTTACAACAACAGCTTCCACCAGAGCATAGGGATTTCGCCATATGAAGCTTTATATGGACGACCATGCAGGACACCAGTATGCTGGACCCAAGTGGGGGAGTGCAGCATGATTGGACCTGAGATTGTGGAGGAGACTACTGAGAAAATCAAGTTCATCCAGGATCGGATGAAGGCAGCTCAGGATCGACAAAAACACTATGCTGACAAGCGTAGGAAGGATCTTGAGTTTGAGATTGGTGATATGGTCTACCTGAAGATGATTACTTTCAAAGGTAGAGTAAGAATCTCAGGTATGAGGAAGTTGGATCCAAGGTACTTAGGTCCCTTTCAGATTAGTGAGAGGATTGGGGCAGTGGCCTACAAGTTGGAACTACCATCAGCAATGGATGCGTTCCACAATGTGTTCCATTTGTCCCAACTTCGGAAGTGTTTTACATTCCTCAGATTCCATCAGACCTTGGGACGAACCTGACCTTAGAGACAAGGCCAGTTCGGATCGTGGACAGGATGGAAAAAGCAATCAGGAATAAGGTGGTTTAAATGGTTAAGGTAATCTGGGAATGTAATGGGCGTGAGGAAACAACTTGGGAAACTGAAGCCAAAATGAGGGTCGAATTTCCTAAGTGGTTTGAGCAATATGAAACCAGAGATATAATTGTTCTGGATTCGAGGAAGAATCCAATTCAAGTGGGGGAGACTTGTAGCATCCCCAAATCTGGATAAGGTCTTCGGGCACGGCCAAGGTGCGAGGAAACACACTGTTCAGGTCATATGACCTAAAGACAAGCGTACCATGGCTAGAAGGGATGGTTATGTGCATCAGTATGCTGAGACTTGACCATAATCGGATGGAGACAAGGAAATAAGAGCTGGATGAGTGCTAAGGCAGCTGGTGAGTGAAGGGAAGTAGCTCAACCAGCTAGGGCAAGCTCAGGGTAAGCTTAAACTAAGCTTAAGTCAGCTCCAGTAGGTGGATCACTTGCTTAACTAGCTTAGACAATCTCAGAGCAGCTCCCACTAGCTTGGGCCAGCTCCGATAGTTAGATCACTAGCTCCACCATCTGGTACGAGCTCAGTGAAGCTCACACTAGCTTAGGTCAGCTCCAGCAGCTGGACCACTAGCTCACTCAGCTGGGGCATCTAGCATTCAGCTCAACTCATCTAGGTGGAGTGTTATGGTCCAGGCCAGTGTGGTCGGGTCATGGGCGGTTGTGGTCCGGTTGGTTGTGGTTCGATCACAAAGGGTCCATGGGTCATGGGCGGTCAAGGTCTGACCTTGTTGGGTATGGAGGCTTGGTGGGTTTTGGTACTTGGGCAAGTAGGCCAGACACCAGGACATGGGTGTGGGCTTATGTTTGTCCAGCCCAAAGGGAAGGAAAGGGGCAGTTCCAAGCGGTTGGAGGCAGTTTGGCCGAATGGGTGTAAACTGCCCAACCAGTTATGCATGTTCACCCAGGCAGTTGGCCGACCCCTTTCTCTATAAAAACACAGCCATGGGGTCGAAATCACACACAATTTTTCCTAAGGAAAGCTCTGCCCAAATCGTGACAGAGAGAAAGAAAGAAAGAGAGAGAGAGAGATAGAGAGAGAGATCCAAAAGGTTGGCCGTGTGGGTTGTTGGTGATTTTCAACCAGAAGAGTGTCTGTGTGGCTTGAAGATCTGTTGATGATGGTTATCAGAGGAAAGGAGAAGGACATGGAGAAAGGCCTGAGCACTCCTGAGCGCACGCCCAAGGTGAGTGGGATGGACCAAACCATCTTACTATGGCCACAGTGGAATTCCATGTAGGTTGTGGTCAGATTGGTTGGACCAGACCCATCTTTTCTATTTCCCTTTCTGATCTAATCATGTTCTTCTATGTTCTGGATGATTCCGACTAAGAATGGCCGAGCCATGGCCTTGGCCGGTTCAGTGAAACTCTCCATGGCCTTGGTTGGGAAGGTATGTCTGGATCTCATAGTTCCGGATGGAATTGATGGGATCTGGCCATGGATTCATCTTATTGGGGATTTATCATGAATTATCATGTATTTAGATTGAGTTTATCAAACCAAATCGATGGTGGTCAGTTATGGCCGGTTTGGTAGAATTTGGCCGAATTCAATGTGAAGGAGGTCGGTTCTCACCAATCTGATTGTGGCTTCTTCTTAGTTGGGATTTTTAAGGGATTATCATGAGTTTAATAATATTTTTAAGTACTTTTAAAAAGGATCATAAATGGACCCGACCATGGGCGGGATCCAGTACAAACTGGTAAATGGACTGGGCTGGGTCGGATCAGATTGGCCATGTGTTGTTTCGGGTATTAGGATAGTCATAGGTGAGTATCCTGGTGTGTCCGTGGGCTTTGTGTACTGAATGGATAGTTTGGAAACTTAGTTTAGGTGAACCGAACCATGCAATAGAACTTGTGAATGTTACGCTATCGAATTACTTATGTTATTGTATTGTGTGTGTGTTGGTTTCAGGATCTGACCAGGACCGTGGCAAGGCCAAGGAACCATGAGGACCAGGCCGTGGAAGGATGTGTAGGTTGGGGTAGTATTGTATTGTCTTATGAACTTATGATAGCCTAATGTGCAAACTGAATGTTATGACTACATTGTATGGATCACATGTTTGTTATTAATAAAGATACAATTTCTCTTATTGTCTAGACTTAGGGTTGGAATGGATGAACCTCACTTGATCAAAAATGACTTAGTTAAATATGGAACATTAAAAAAGGGAATAAAAAGAGAACAAACACCCTATGATCTAGCTAAGTAGGGCCGCGGGTCCAAGTTGGGCTTAACAGCCAGGATCGGGTATTACAGTATTGATCCGGTTCCTCTTGATCAAAGTTCTCATCACTATCTGGTACTTCATTTGTTTGAGATGTAGATGACACAAATAGCGATTCTGGAACTGGATCGGTGAAGATTTCATTGATACTTGCTAATTTTTGACGAGATTTGGATCGCCATAGCTTGTTTGAGGAAGGTTCTCCAAGCTCAATTACCTTTCCTTTGGAGATGAGATTGTGGGGTTTCTAGCAAGCTTCCTCATCATAGCAGTAAGTGCTTGTCTACGCGTTCTAGGTCGGGACTCGTTGCTCATCGTGAGAGAAATGAAGATGCAAACAAGGGTTTCTTTGGAGCTGCCACCGAAAAAGTGTGTACTTTTGGTTTTAACTTCGTCACATTCAAAGAGAAATGAGCTTGCCAATATGGGCCATTAGTAGCGAGTTAAGGAAATAACTTATAAGTGACAAGATGCAAAAACCCATTTTTTTCACCAGTTATCCCTAAGTTAGGTTCTTGGTGCAAGGCGATATCCTTGGCCTAAAGATCAGTCACATCAGCAGATTCCCCTTCATTTATCATAACCTTTATTCACATTATTTACAAGTACACACTTGGCCAGAGGAGAGTTTAACAAGCACACAATAGGAATTAACATGAAGAGATTTTTGAGAGGGTTTAAAATATGTACCCAAAAAAATAACTCAACCTGCTGGTTCTTCACAATGGTTTGTACAAGTTTTCACATCATCATAGACCCGAAAGCATTATTTCTAACCGAGATAATTTAGAGTAGATTTAGTAAGTAGAACTCATCACTGATATTGATCTTTATCAAGCTTAAGTACTTTAATACCCAAGATCAAAAAGAGTGTCATTCAATTGGGTGATTCTCCATGATATACATTCATCTTTGTTAAGCTTAAGTACTTTAATACCCAAGATCGAAAAGAGAGTCATTCATTCATCATTCATTTTTTTTTTAATTTTAAGAATCTCTTTCTACTCATACTTTTAATCTCTAAATTATGAGTCTGGACAGTGATCAAAATCAGCTATAAACGTTGCAGCGTCCATGTCCAATCTGGTTGTCCTTCATTCTCAAACATACCATTGATTCATCTACTTAGATATAAATGTAGTAGCATCCACAGCCAAGCTGAATCTCTAGCATGTTTCTCGGTTTAAACTCCGAAGATTATCTTAGCTTATTGGTGTATGATGAGTAAGCCTCTTTAACCCATGATTTTCCAAAACAGGAGGTTTTGATAAAAAAAATATACCTCTCAACCATCTATCCTTATTAAGACTTGGTGCACTTGTCAAACCTCATGGCCAAAGCTGCTCAAGCTTCACATGTACCAATTGCTTTTCGTAGGTTTAAGAAGGTGTTCAAGTCAAGCGCCTTGGTGAATATATCAGCCAACTGTCTTGCTGATGAGACATACTCTATTTCCATGATTTTTGCCTCAACCAAGTCCCTAACAGAGTAATATCTGATGGCGATGTGCTTTGTTTTTGAATGCATCACTAGGTTTTTAGAGATATTTATTGCACTTTGGTTATCACAATTTATCATGAGAGGTTTAGAGCTCATACCATAGTCAGCTAACATATGTTTCATCCACAATAGTTGAGTGCAACAGCTTCCAAGTGCAATGTACTCAACTTCAGCAGTGGATAATGACACGCAGTTCTGGTTCTTGCTGTGCCAGGACACCATGTTGTTTCCTAAGAAGAAACAACCACCTGAAGTGCTTCGTCTATCATCCAAACTCCCTGTCCAATCTGCATCTCAAAAACCAGCCAAGCCTGTGTTGGTATCTTTTGTGTAGTACAAACCCAAATTTATAGTCCCTTTCACATATTTGATAATTCTCTTCAGAGCATTCTTATGTGATACACGTGGACTTGCTTGATACCGAGCACACACTCCAACGCTATAGCATATGTCAGGTCGACTTGCAGTCAGATACAAAAGACTCCTTATCATGGCACGATAGAGCTTCTCATCTACTTTCACATCGTTCTCATCTTTAAACATTTTACAGGTGGTGCTCATAGGGGTTCTTGCTTCCTTGGACAATTGCATCTCGAATCGCGACACAAGATTCCTAGCATATGTTCTTTGTGAAACAAAGATACCATCATCCATTTGCTTGATCTGCAATCCCAAGAAGTAGTTTAGTTCTCCTACCATACTCATCTCAAACTCACTTCTTATGGTTTGTACAAATTTTTTTACTAAGCTTTCATTTTTCCCTCCAAATATTATGTCATCGACATATATTTGCATCACTAGCATTTCTGGATCATTTTCTAGAATGAACAAGGTGCGATCCACACTTCCACGTTTGAATCCAGATTCAAGTAAAAATGAGTCAGTCGTTCATACCATACCTTTAGGTTGTGCAACATACACTTTCTCCTGGAGTAGACCATATAGAAATGCACTTTTGACATCCATCTAGTACAATCTTATGCTCAATTTTCACGCAATTCCAAGCAGTAAGCGGATGGATTCAAGTCTTGCCACATGGACAAATGTTTCATCAAAGTCAACCCCTTATATTTGACAGTATCCCTGAGCCACCAGTCTGGACTTTTTCCTCACCAAATTTCCATCTTCATCTGTCTTGTTTTTGAAGATCCACTTGGTGCCAATTACATTCACTCCTGAAGGACTTGGTACGAGTATCCATACATCATGTCTAGTAAACTGTTCAAGCTCTTCATGACATGCCTCGGTCCATAATTCATCTTCTAATGCCTCGTACACATCCTTGGGTTCAATGAGTGAGATGAATCATGCAAGTTTAACCATCTCTTTGAAATTGATTTTCACTTTTCTTGTCACTCTGTCAGCATGCAGATCACCAATAACATCATCTGCCAAGTGATTCTTGTGCACCTGTGTTTTGTTGAGTTTTGGTTTACCTGTTAAAGGTTCACTTTCAGCATTGAACAAGTTTGCATTCTGATCAACAGTTAGATTTTCATCTTTTCTTATTTCCTCTAAGCACTGTCGACTTCTATCGTCAAACACAATGTTTATTGCATCAGATACCATCTTTGTGTTTTTGTTGTAAACTCTGAAGTCCATACTGTGAGTTGAGTAACCCAGGAAGATTTCTTCATCACTTCTGGAATCAAACTTACCCAAGTTCTCTCTGTCATTGAGTATGTAGCATACACACCCAAAAGTATGAAGATGACTCAAGTTAGGTGTCTTTCCTCTCTAGATTTCGTAAGGTTTAGTCTTGGTTCCTAGTTTGATGTACACTCGGTTAATGATGTAGCATACATTATTGATAGCTTCTACCCTAAATCTTGTAGGGACTTGATTGTAGTGCATCATTGCCCTTGCCATATCTTGTAGAGTTTGATTTTTTCTTTCTACAATTCCATTTTGCTGAGGGGTTCTAGGAGCAGAGAATTGGCGTTTGATCCCTTGTTCTTGACAGAACCGTTCGAAGGCTTGATTTTCGAATTCGCCTCCATGATCACTTCGAACTTGAGTGATGCTCCCCTTTTCATTGGACAGTTATAGAGCCAGCATCTTGAAACTCTGTTGCGTTTCAGATTTTTCTCTGAGAAATCTTACCTAGGTAAAACGTGAGTAGTCATTTACAAGAACGAATATGTATCTTTTTCCTGCAATGCTTTCTGTCTAAATCGGTCCCATCAGATCCATATCGATAAGTTCTAGCACTCGTTTAGATGTGATCTCTTTCACTTACTTATGCTGAACCTTTATCTATTTTTCCTGAGAGTAGGCCTTACATACGGATCCTGAAGATTCTTCAAGTTTAGGAACTCCTTTTACCACATTTCCTTTGACGATTCTCTGCATTCCATTAATGTTCATATGTCTCATCCGTTTGTTCCATAAGTCAAGTTGTGATTATGTGGCGGATAAACACGTATTTGATGGATTCCACATGTAGAAATTGTTTCCAGATCGAATTCCTTCAAGAGTAATGTTTCCCTTATCGTTTATTGGCCGACACTCTGTCTTTGTAAACACCACTCTAAGGCCTTCATCACATAACTGACTTAGGCTTATTAGATTTGCCTTCAAACCTTCAACATGATAGACATTTATTAAAGTAGGTTGATTTAGATTTGTAACGTTTCCAACCCCTCAGACACTCCCTTTTCCACCCTCACCAAAAGTCACCTTTCCACCACTCATCTTATTGTAAGAAGTTAGGGATTGTTGTTTCCCAGTCATGTGTCTTAAACATTCACTGTAAAAATACCAAGCAGTTAGTTTAGACTGTGCAGAAGACATGTAAGTTACCAAACTTTATGAACACTCTGTGGATACGTCCTCCAACTCACACAAAGTCAAATTGCACACCATTTCAACATCATCACTCAGACCTTTACTGATTTCGCATTTCAGTTTAATGCTTCCTTCAGCTTTTACTTGAGATACATCACACATGATATTAAACTCATCCTCAAAATTATCATCCCTCTTCCTAGCATATAGAGCTGATTTTGGTTATCCAGACACCGCCAAGTATCTTGGGTTCAAGATAGCACACACCACTCTTCCATGCTTTTCTTATGTTGTGAGAACGCTCGTAACAAAACGTTGCGATATGGCCTTGATGTCCACATGAGTTACACCCTTGCTTGAAACCATTTTTACCAGTGGATTCCCGTTTTGTGATCTGCTCCTTGTGGGTTGTTGTAGATTTGCATCTCGGGTATCCACTTGTTGTCATTGATTCTGGTCGCACAAATGTTATAGAACTAGAAGCAACTGTACTCGACATCTGAGTTTGTTTCATGTCTTTGCCGCAGTAACCAAGTCCCCAACTAACATTTGGTGGTTATCCTACATTCAGAATCTTGTCTAGTTCTTTTGTTCCCGTGATGTTGAGCATTCAAATCCTCTTATGATTCTCAGTGAGATTGGACTCCAAATTTTGGTTTTTTTCTTCCTCTAGGTTTAAAAATTCTGTCAAGCGGTTGATTTTTGACTCCAATTCACTGATTCTCTTTTCCTTCATGGTCCCATGACACTGTGAACCCTCACCATTCAAGGAAATAGTGATCATAGTTACAGTAGATTTTTCCATCTCAAGTATGTTGACTTGAGCCTCTAGCAAGGCTTTGTCTTTGAGTAGCTTCAAATTATCATTACTTAGAGTGATCCAATGTTCATACAGTTTCCGATACTCATATTTTGGATAAATCTCTTCATCATCATCTGATTCTGAATCTTCCAATGACTTATCTTTCCTCACTAATCAATGCTACCAAATTCACCATTTTTTCATCGTCTTCATCTTCAGATTCAGTATCACTAAAGCTCAACAATGATCTTTCTCCCTTTCTAAGCAGATTTAAACACTCAGTTTTGACATGATCGTAACCTTTGCATTCAGTACACTTGAGCTCCTTGCGTTTAGCAAGTGGACATTCAGATCTGATATGTCCATATCCCTCACATTCATGACATTGCAGATCTCTTTTTCTAGAAGAATGGCTTCCATCGCCCCTTGTGTTTTTAAAACCAGATCGTTCTTTGTCACATCGTCAGTCTTGATTTGACTCAGTTAGCTGTTGGTACCCTTGACCTCTTCCATGTCCTTTTTCAATTCTTCTCAAGGCCTTCTTGAAGTTTCGAGCCAACAACACCATACCATCTTCTAGTTTCTGACTCAAAGTATCATGCAATACTTGCATCTTATTCGTATCTTTCTCAATAGAAAAAGTTGTTCCTTTTCCCTTCTTGGCTTGTTCTCCTCTTGACTCCATCTCTTCTGCTTTGAGTATTCCCACCAGCTGCGAGAATTTCATGTCGTCAGTATTCATGCCGACTTTCAACAGTGGTTTGTAATTTGCAAACTTTTCTGGAAGAGAGCGAATCATCTTTTTAACCAACTTTTTGTCTTTGTATTCCTTGCCCAAGACAGTGGCCTCATGGGCAATTGCACTCAACTTGGAGCTAAAAACAGTTATTGACTCATCTTCAGACATCCTGAGATTCTCGAATTGAGCAACTAGATGATCAAGTCTGGTTCTTTTAACAGTTGAGGTGCCCTCGTAATAGTCTACCAGAGTATCCCATGCATCCTTTGCAGATGAACACCCTTGAACAAGTTTAAACTGTTCAGGATCAATTGCATTGAAGATTTTAGAGATGGCTTTTGAATTATACTTAGATCCCAGCTTACCACTGTCAGTCCACATCTCCTTAGGTTTTGGAGTCAACTCGCCATCATCACTTTTGACTGTTGGCTATGTCCACCCATTCTCTACAACAATCCATACGTCTTCTTCAATACCTTTTAGTTCTCTGTTTCATTCTCACTTTCCAATGTCCGAAGTTATTCTCATCAAGTATGAGAGTTCTCTGTACATCGAGAAGTTCTTCTGATGAATCCATGCTCAGCTCAGGATCTCTACTTGTTATAGATCAACGGACCTAGATAGGTTCCCGCTCTGATACCAAATGAAAAACCTCAAGCATAGACGTATATCACAAGATCTTCAAACGAAAACTTTATTAGAAGTTTTTTAAACAAATTACACTTAATTCGTTTAATCAAATTTACTTGACTTCACTGACCAACTCCTAAACACTTCAACGTACAGATTGAAACACAAACCTCTCTTGCACGATAATCCTGTGTTCTATCTCTCAAAGCCGTGTATAACAAGATTAAGGCACACCTATTATATACTAGGTCATCCTTAACTTGTTAAATGATAATTACAAATAACTCATTCTATTCCCTAAAATCCCTCAATTTGATGCTTATCCTTGTAGAAGCTTATCCTTCATAAATCCACGTCATCTCACGACTATTAAATGACTCCAGCCAATTATTGAACTTGATCAGCATTGTCTCTGTTAACCACTTCAACAACACTTCCAAGCCTCAACAACATTAGCTAAGTGCATGAATAGATCAGACACGAGAGGCTACTTCGTGTGGTCATTTATGGACCTGTATGAGTTACCGAGTGAACACGAGTATAGTTTTGGACTCTACTCTGTGAATGTCAGTGATCCTCATCGCAAGAGATCTCCAAAACTCTCTGCACATTGGTACTCTGCCTTTCTCAAGGGCAACACCACCCAAGGCATCATGCAATTGCAAAGCAACTTGTCTTCTTCAGCCACTTCCTCGTAGTTTTGCATTTATCAACTCATTTACCGTCTAGTTTTTGACTGAATAAAGATAAGTAGCGAGTATACGGTTTAGTTTGCGTGATTTTTGACTGTAACTGAATAAACTCTGCTGTTTCATTGCACATAAACGACCCAACAAACAGAGGGAAAGGTAAGAAACAGGAAAGAGTCGGAAAAGAGGATACAATACTAACACAAAACACACACACAAAGGGTACAATATTCATTTTATTTGAGACAAGAGGGAGATATGAAACAAAACCACAGACATAGCCCTGTTACTGCTTCGTGAGGTCAACGACCTTAGCCCAAGCAGGCCTGGCAGTGATCTTCTTGATCCACTCGCTAACCTTAGGGCGAGAGTCAAAGAGAGTCTTGGAGTCGCTACCCATCAAGTAGTGGATGACAGGGAGGTGGTGGAGATCAGCCAAAGTGAAGCAATCACAAGCGAGGAACTCAGATTTGGAGAGCCTTGCCTCGTAGATATCCAAGACCTTGACGAGCTTACCTTCGAGCTCTTGGACAGCAGCTGGGTCAGTGGTCATGCCAAACATGCCTTTGAAGATGCGCTCGAAGGCGAGCTTAGAGGCGATAGGATCGAACTGTTGACCTTCAACTTGAAGCCAGACCTTGATGAGTGCCTTGACTTTGTTGCAGCCTGGGCAGAGAAGCTTCTCACCTTTCTCACTGTATTCATCCGCTATGTACTCTGAAATGGCGCGAGACTCTGCCCCAAAAAAAAAGAAAAAAAAAAGTCAGCAATCATTGATTGATCAACAACCAACCAACCAAACAAAAAAATAAGACTCACCGAATAGAGCTAAGTCACCGTCTTGGAGAGCAGGGATTTGACCGAAGGGCTAAAAGGAAAAAGGAAAGACACGTCAGATCTGATGATGATAACAATAACAATAACAAAAGCTATGAGGAGTTACGTTGAGGGAAACGAAAGGCTCCTGCTTGTGAGCACCGGCTCTCATGTCGACGGGGATCAACTCGAAGTCGAGGTCTTTCTCGTAAAGAGCAGCGAGAACGCGCATGGTGGCGGTTGACATGGGGATTCCGTGAACTTTGATGCTGGCCATGGTGATCGTTGGAGGAGAAGGAGAAGATTTGGATGTGAATTTAAAGTTGGAATGAGAATGGGATGGAGAGAAGAGAAGGGATGAATGGTGGAGATTTATAGGAGGAGGAGGAAGGAGTCTTCCTTGAAGAATCATTTTTTTATTTCCAGAAAGTTCCCTACTCACCACTACCACCACGTCTTCCACTCCTACTTTCTCTCTGTTTCTCTATTCTCTTTTCAATCATTTTTCATTATCTATATTCTATACCGCATTATCGCCAAGTGTCGGATATCTCTATCTCCCATTTATTTACTAAGCCTGATTGTTTACATAGTTTTTAGATCTTAAAATTTTAGTTTTTCGCATTTGATTTTTCTTTTAGTTATTGGATTTTTGTTTCGAAATTTTAGTTTCTGGTTTTGCAGTAGATTTTATTTTTATTTTTGAAAAAAACGGTGATTCTAAATTTCGCATTTTGCATTTTGTTTTTTTGTTTTGGATTTCTCAAAATATGTATATATATATTAATATTTAATTGTGTAATTATTATTTTATGAGAAATTCAATCCAAAATATCTATATAGAGAACTTTTACGTTAGGTTTCCCGTAAATTTATGAACCCAAAAATTAAATATTAATACAAATATATACATGCACATATATGCATTTTGAGTACCTCGGAGCTAGAAACTCCCATTAGGTTGCTTACATAGATTTTACATCTTAAAATTTTAGTTTTTAGCATTTGATTTTTATTTATTGTATTTTTTTTTTTTTGAAATTTTAGTTTCTGGTTTTGCATTTGATTTTATTTTTATTTTTGAAAAATCGTGATTCTTAATTTTGCCTTTTGATTTTATATATACTTTTTTATAATTCAAAATTTTAATACTTTCTCTAAAACTTCATTAATCATTTTTCTTCAGTCACTTAAAATAATAAATTAAAAATTAATTTCTTTTTTAAAAAATAATATTATTATCTATCATAATTTTAATAAATAATACCAATATATTATTAACAAAACATGTAAACTTACATAAAATTATATTTAAAAATAATTTAATTTTAATAAAATGTTATTAATATAATTATATTCATATTATATATGTTAATCAAATGGTTCTTACTAAACCTTATTTTTTATAGTAATTATTAAATTTATTTATTTTCTCTATATTAACGCATAAGTATAGTAAAAGAATTTAAACAGAAAATTTGAAAAACAATCCTAAGTTTTGGAAAACATGAAAAATTTGCTGTTGGTGTTTGCTCTAAAAAGAAAGTTATCAAAAAAAAAATTTATCTGCCTTTTAAAAAATCTATTCCTTATAATTTTTTATGAGATGAAAATATATTTTTGAAAATAAATAAATCACAAACTAATTAAAAAGCTACAAATAAAATTTTGTTTTTTTTCCTCCTTCCACAAGATGAAATCTCTGTTTAGTATCAATATTTAACTTTTGTTTTTCAATTTTATCCTTAAACACAGAAAAAAGGATTCTTAACCTATAAAATGCAAATTATAAACTTGTTAAAAAAAGACAAATCACATGATTATCATAGTTACATGAAAAAGTTTATGTTTAATATTCCTTCTGTTTTACAAAAAATATTTTGACACTTTTTATTATATAAAGAATGTCATTTTAGAATTTCAATAAAAATTATATTTTTTAATATTAATATTATTTATTTTAAATACTACTGATTAGATAAATCTAATTAGTATAAATATATTTTAATAATTTTTGAATTTGTGTAAGGTATTATCTCTATTTCATTATAAGTGGTGAAAAAATTGTTATACAGAAAATGATATTTTCAATCTTTTATATAATATTTAATTTCATTTGAAATTTTTGACTAACTACAAAATATTGTATCTTTTTTATTGGTTAAACTAATTTTTAATGGTACTTCTGTGTAACCAAAAGAATTATATCAATTTTGTGTTTCTTTAGTTATTATACAAAACCTTAAACACTACTTATGATAAAACTGAAAATATATTAAAGTGACATTATTCTTTATGAAAAGGAATAGTATATTACATTCATTTATGTGGTACGAATCTTAATTGTAGTATTAAATAACACAAAAATGAGAAGGACTGCCGACGAGCCAGCCTTTTTGTTTATTTTTATACTGCTTGTTGACATAAAATAAACTCGCATGCATGTGATCATTGCTAACGTCTAGAATAAGATTCTATCTGGAATTCTCGTATTTTACTGGAAAAACGTTTCTAAAACCATCACCAACCTAATTTTATTCTATATATCTCTATTATTAAGTGTTATTTTTGGCTTCTCTCTCTTGTCTTTCTAAAATCCTTAGAGAGAAAGCAAAGTTTGATATATATTGTTTTTATCTGATTTCATCAGATAACTCTTCCGACTAGTTTCGGATCTACTTTCTATTTGCAGATAGTAAATTTCAGTGTACTCTGAATCCGTTCTTCTATCAACATAGTATCTTATATATTTTTGCATGTTCTTCATCTACAAACCGGGGACTATGAAAGCTTTAATTTGTTAGGATTTGCTAGATTTAGTGCTATTTAGAAAGTAAATCTTCAGTTACCAATATATATTTGGGATGAAAGTGTTGGATTAAGCTTGAAGATAACTTAAGCTATAAGCTATCTTTATCAAATCGGTTTACTAAAGAGATTAGAAAATATTTAAATATGTTAAGACTATTAGTTTTAGGAGTTATATATTCCTATATAAGGAGATGTCAATGTGTAGCATAACTTGTGAGTGTTATGAGTGACTAAGCGCGTAAGGTTTGGAAGATTTTAAGGATTAATAAGAGAGTTATACTTATTTGAGAATTTGCAACTGATATTGTGAAACTACATTTCTATATTTGGTATCAGAGTTTGTGAGATCATACCGGCGAGTGAGAAAATAAAGGAAGGAGGATGACCTTTATCAATTCAATGTCTCATGCTTAACTCAACCACTTATATCGTATGGGCATGAAAATGAATATCATGTTTAAAGTACACAAGTTTTAGGAGACAATCGAGACATAAAAAACGAATGTCAAGAAGAATGACATGGCGTTGGTCTTGCTATTCCAATCGATACCCGAGACTCTCATATTACAAGTAAAACTAGATTCAGCCAAAAAAATTATGGAAGAAATTAAAACAAGACATGTTAGAGCATATGACTAAAATAAGCTAGACTTCAGACCTTGATGAATGAGTTTGATCGTTTAAAGATGAATGATACAAAGACGATTTCAGGGGAAAGTTATCGAAATTTGCATCAAAATTTGCTGCTCTGCGAGTAAACATCAAAGAAGCAAAAATTGTGAAGAAGCTTCTCAAGATTCTCCCTCGGAAAAAGTATTCCACATCTTGGCTTCGCTTGAAAAAGTTTTTGACCTTAATACAACAAGTTTTGAAGACATCAGAGGTTGTCTAAAAGCACACGAGGAACGAATATTTGATCAAAAAGAAGAAGAAGAAGAAGAAGAAGACCAGGGAAAGTTGACGTACGCCAATACGGAGGGACAATTTAGTCAAACAGCTCGTCTCCTGCATCGACAAACAAACCGGTTCCCACAAGAACAAGCAAATTGAGACTACTTTGGTGATACATATAAAGGCAGAGGCCGTGGTGAATGCTACTATCATAGAGGGAGAGGTCGTGGCAGCTACAATGGAGGAAGAGATGCGTCAAGAATAACTTGTTTTCAATGTGATAAAATCGGCCACTTCGAAGGAAATGTTCTGGCCACCTTCATCCCCGTTAGATGTTTATTCCTCTCTTTTTTTTTAATATTCACAATTAAAGATTCCATACATATAATAAATAAATACGGAGAAAGTGGATCACCATGTCTCAGCCCTCTTTGTGCCACAATGTGTCGTCTGGGTTGACCATTTAACAAAACTCGGTATTGTACCAAAGATATACACTCCATCATAATTGAATCTAGTTGGCATCAAAGACCATCTTGGTAAGTAAAGCCTGGATATATGACCACTCCACCCTATCATACGCTTTACTCATGTTTGTTTTAATTGTCATATACTTATTTCAGCACGCTTTATTAGCTCTTAACCCATGGAACATTTCATGTGCTATAAGGATATTATCCGAAATCAGTTTGCCTGCCACAAAATCTGATTGTGTTTCCGAGATAAGATGAGGTAAACAAGTCTTCAATCTATGATATAGCAGTTTGAGATGATTTTGTACCCTACATTACAAAGACTTATCACTCGAAGTTCCGTCATTTTTGTGGGCCTCTCCGTCTTGGGAATTAGGCATATATTTGTTATATTTAACCAAGCATTCATCTTTCCTAAGATCAAAAAACTATTGACCAGATCCAGTACATCCTTCTTAATAATAGACCATGAATATTGGAAAAAAAGAGTGCAACCATTACATCTGGTCGATGAGCTTTCTCTTGATGCATCATGAAAACCGCTTGTTTTACCTCATCCTCAGTCGCAATCCTAAACAGCCTCTGGTTCATTTGGATAGTAATGGTTGGTGTAATTTTGGTCAGAAAGCTGTCGAATTCTGATGGGGATGTGGTTCAGAAGAGATCATCAAAATAATCCACTGCTACTTTTCCACCCCTTTTTCCTCTGATATCCATTCTCCCTCTTATTATGTAAACCCACTATCATGTTACGTGTGTCATTTTTTTGTAAGAGCATGGTAGAATTTAGTATTAAGGTCCCGTGATATATGCCACATATTCTGACTCTTTTGTTGTCAGTAGTCCTGCTCATCCTTATGCGCTTGTAGGTTCATGGAAGCTTCTATAATGTCCTCTTGAGATTTCTTGTCATCTATTTGACCTTCCTCCAGTACTCTTTGAAGTTCACTGATCTTCTCCTTCCCGTATGGTGGATTATTCTTACGCCATCTAGCAATTTCATGTCTACAATTTCTAACTTTTTTTACAAAATCTCCTGCAATATAAGACTCTTTATAGATTCATCCCTTGTAGATAGATTCCAATGATCCTTCATGACCAATCCATCTTTTATCAAACCGGAATTGCCAATGTTGTCTAGGAACCTTATCATCAAGATGAGCTATTATTGGCATGTTGTCTGACCCTATCATGCCTAGATATTTTGTAAACAAGCAAGGAAAAAATGCATGCCAGTCTTCATTTGCTAATGCTCGATCAAGTCGGCATCAAACCATCTCTTTCCCTCTCCTACCTTGCCACAACCTTTTATTTCCCCGGGATGGAACTCCAATATACCAAAATTCCTAATCATATTATTGAAAGGGAAAAAAATATCTCGCATTCCAGTAATCTCATTCAAACCACCAACAATAAACCACAGTTTCGATCGAGCAAGACTATATCTTGTTAGCCATTCCAAACTTGCTCTCTCAGTTTTGGCACCGGATCTTCGTATACAAAAGTTATGAAGATTGTTTTACCCAATGCTACCGCTTCCACATCTATCATCTGGTTGCTAGAATATAAAAATTTAACCTGAAAGTCATTATTGTATTAAAGAGCTAACCCTCCACTATTTCCATTTGGATCCAGTGTAACCAGATTATCAAAACCAAAATGTAATTGAAACCCTTGCACTAAGGAAAAATCTTAATTTGTTTCCGACAAGAACAGAAAGTTTTGGTTTATGTGTATATAAAGTTTTAATAGTAATACCATTTGTTCTTTTTGATAATTATAGAAATTTTATTTAGTTTATTTTTGATAATTATAAAAAATTGATATTGATTTTAAAAAAAAATTATACAAATTGATTCAATATATCTTTAGCAAAATAAATAAATGAAAATGTATCTAAAATTATAATTTTAAATATATACATATATTTTCTTAAATATAATTATAATAAATAAATCTTTTGTTTTATCTTAATTTTACGTTTAACTAATTTAACATTTATATTGAAATATTGCTATCAAAATAATAAAATCTAAATTGTTAAAATAATTTTATATTTAGATTTAAAATTTTTACTGATGTACATTGTATAGGAAATCACCTAATAAATTAATATACGTGCAGTTGATGACTGGTTTTAAAAAAAATGATTTATGATTGTTTTTATTATATCAGTTAATGAAATGTCTCTATCACTTTATTTGGGGAACCAGTTAAATGTAATATACACGAATTAATTAAAAATTTAAGGACTGATAATGGACTATACTAAAGGAGTAGTTTTAGTGTTAGTGGCAATAGTAATAATTTTATTAAAAATAATTATTTTTAATGTGTATTTCAGTTTTAATAGTATAGATTATTACTTTCTAAATATATATTATTCCTTCGCGTGTGTAGGATTTGGTGACTGACATTTGAATAGAGAAGCTTTAATTCTTAATAATCAAACTACTTATGTTTTCTTCGTTTCAGCTACAGAGACATGTCAAGGTTCCGTTCATTACTACAACAAAAAGTTTCATTTGTAAAAATATTATAATTTGATTCCTCTGTATAAAATCAGTTCATTGAATAACATTAATCAATAATAATATTTTTGAGTTATGTAATTATGTAAAATCTGTATGTCAGCATATAAAATTTTGGGGTATGAATTTACGGATGTAGGTGGTTACAATTTCAAATGTTTAGTCGATTCGTACGATTGTACACATTTAAAATTAATTCATTTAACATATGACTAACAGATGCAACAAAGACTTAAAAATACATTATATATTTATAAAAATATTAAATTTATATTATTATATTTGAATATAAACTTATAATTTTATATATAAACTATTATAAAATGAAAAACTAATATAAAATCATATTATTATATTTAATAATTATTTTTATTTAAATAATTAATAATATTACTATGAGAATTTTTAAATTTTTACTTAGATGAAGGTTATACTTTTAATTAAAAGGATTTTTTGTGAAGGCTGTGTTTTGCAAAAGTGACTCAAAATTTCAACTCAAATGCAAAACTAATCCACCATTTTATTGAAACTTTTATTTGCCTTATTCATCCTAAATTTCCGAGTTATTCACAAAAATGTCATTGCTTTTTTTTTTAAATAAGTCTTTTACTCTATCATCCTTATTTTCACCAAATATTTACAATATTGCCATTGCCATCAATCCCCCAACTACCATGAACAACCAATTTGAAGGTCTTAATGACAAAAAAAATGAATTTTTCTCTTACTATCTCATTTGTTGTGCATTCAAATCACATGTCTTTCACGTTCCTTAAAAAATCATTCAAAAAACCCAAGATTTTTATTCCAAACTTTGTAATGTTCATAGAGTAACGGATTGGTAGCTTGAGTATTGAAGTTCTGTGTGCTTGGAGAAGCCTAAGCAAGTCATCTGACGGTCCAAGGTATGAAATCGATATTGTTTTTCAGATCTGGTCAATGCATAGGTTAGTTTTGCAATTGACCTTTTGCGTGTTTTGACTAGAAGATTTCCCCAGCAGTTTTCTAACTTTTCTTTGATTACAAAAAAAAACAAGCAAAACCGAGAAGACTTCCCTAGCAGTCTTCTCGGATAAACAGGTTGGTTTTGCAATTGACCGAAATTTGTCAGAAATTTGACTTATGTAGAAGACTTCTCTAAAAGTCTTCCGGCGGAAGACTTCTAGAGAAGTCTTCTTTTTAATAACATGAAGTCTTCTCAGCGTCGCCAGAAGTCTGTCTGGGTTACTTTTGCAATTGAGAACTAATATCAAAACATTAAATATTAATGAGAAGACTTCTCGAGAAGTCTTCCAGCGGAAGACTTCTCTAGACGTCTTCTCAAGTTTTATTCTGGGTTTCTGGTCAAACATTTGGTAACGAGAGAAGACTTCTTAAGAGGTCTTCCGTCTGAAGACTTCTAGAGAAATCTTCTCAATAATATTTAATGTTTTGCTATTAATTCTTAGTTGCAAAAGTAACCCAGGCAGACTTCTGGCGACGCTGAGAAGACTTCATGTTATAAAAAAGAAGACTTCCCTAGAAGACTTCCGCCGGAAGACTTCTAGAGAAGTCTTCTACAGAAGTCAAATTTCTGACAACGATCAGTCAATTGCAAAACCAACATGTTTATCCGAGAAGACTTCTAGGGAAGTCTTCTCTGGGAATTTCGAGAATTTTTCAAAATCAAAAGTAAGCCAATATTTACAAAGGAAGACTTCTCAATATGTCTTCTACAGAGTAGACTTCTAGAGAAGTCTTCCTTCGTAAATTTACAATTGCAAAAGTGACCTAAACGGAAGACTTCTTTAGAAGTCTTCTCTGGGGGTGACTTCCTTAGAAGTTTTCTTCAGGTAGACTTCTTAAGAAGTCTTCTACGTCAATCTTTATTAAACTTCAATTTTCTCAAAACTAAAAACGAATTTTTAATATTTTCTTGTTAATTAATGTGTATTGGGGCTCCTGAGTGAAATTCATAACTAAAATGATGATAATTATGAGATTACAAAGTTTTTATGTTTATTAATGTTCTTAGCTAAACGTAGAAGATTTCTTAAGAAGTCTTTTGTGAGAAGACTTACGGAAGACTTCTTAAGAAGTCTTCTCAGTTTTTTTTTTTTAATATGATGTTGTGTGTTTGCTAATGTGTTTTAATTTGATTTTTTCAGATGATGCTTCAGTTACCTGTTGTTTACGGAGAATGGTTGATGAAAGATAATTCTTGGGATTTTGTGGTTGATAATGTCAAAGGAGCGAGAATGTTCTTTTTGAGTGATGGTTCTACATATGATGAACTTGTTGAAATGGCTGTAGAAGATTTTAACCTGGATAAGAACGCTGAGGTTGTGGATTCAACTTACTTGTTACCAGACGCAGTAATGCAACAAATAGCTCCTGATACTCCTCCTATTCATGTTACAAGTGATAAACAAGTTCAGAACTTGATCAAGATAAGTAAAACACATGTTGTACGTCTTTGTGTATCAAGCCGAGGCAGGATGAGGAATGTCAATGATGCCAACGCTGAAGGAAACCTAGTTGTTGAAGGAGAAGAAGAAAATGGAGGGGAAGAAGAAAATGAAGTGGAAGATGATGATAATTTGCCTCAAAATATAAATGATGAGGAGGAGAAGTATGTTGCTGAAGTAGATGATGAGTTTGGAGATTACAGTGAGTATGGAAGAGTTAAGGATGAGGAAGAGGAAGAGGAAGAGGAAGAAGATATATGTTTTGAGAATTTCAAAGAGAAATATGATAATGAAGGAGAAAGCTCGAATGGGATAGTTGACACCAACATCTATGTCAGCCAGAGTTTTATCACTAAAGCGGCATTGGTTTCAGAGTTGCGGTTGACAGCGGTGAAGCATAAATTCTCCTTCAAAATATACAATACCACTAAAACTCTACTTGTAACAAAATGTCGTGTTCCTGGGTGCAAATGAAAGCTTAGAGCGAGTGTGAAATATGGAACAAACACGTTTTGGGTAACAAAGTATGTGAAGAATCATATATGTTCTGTGTCTGATCGACGGGCTCACCGGAAACATTTTACTGCGAAGTATGTTGGTCAGCTTTTCATAGATCGCGTTGGAATCATTGATGGGTTAAATCCGAAGCATATCCAAGATGCAATGAGGAACATGTTTGGCATGACTCTAGCTTACACCACTTCATACAGAGCATTGATACATGCTCAAAAATTGGTAAGAGGATCAGCAGAAGAAAGGTATGAGAGGCTACCTTCATATTTGGAACAAATCACGTTAGCAAATCGGGGTTCTAAGACTAGTATAGAACTTGATGCTGAGAATAGATTTAAGTATCTATTTATATCATTTGGAGCTTCTATTGTTGGTTTTCAGTATCAAAGAAGGGTCATCGTGGTGGATGGGACTCACCTAAGTGGGAAGTATGAAGGTGTTATGTTAGTTGCAGTTGCACAAGATGATAATTTTCAGATATTTCCATTGGCTTTTGGAATCGTAGATATAGAAGATGATGATGCTTGGGAATGGTTTTTCACACAACTGAGGAGTTGTGTATCTGATCAGCATGCTTTGATGATAGTCTCCGACCGGCATAGAGCCATTAAAAGCGCGTGTGAAAAGGTGTTCCCTTGGGCAACCTGAGGAATATGTTATTATCACCTACAACAGAACATTGTCCAAAAGTATAAAGGGAAGCATCTATTGTACTTGGTTAAAGGCGTTGCTTATGCTCACACTCTTCAACTTTAACCGCTACATGGAGGAGATCCGGAATGCTAACCCGGCAATGGCAACATATTTGGAGGAAGCGGACGTGAGACTATGGTCAAGGGTTCATTGTCATGGAGAAAGGTACAATATAAAAACGAGCAACATAGCTAAATCTATTAACTCCGCTCTCAAGAGAGAAAGAGGATTTCCCATAGTGTTTCTTTTGGAGTTTATAAGGGAAAAGTTGGGAAGGTGGTATTGGAAAAAGCGAGAAGATGCTCTGAATCTCACAACTGAACATAGTCGGGGAGTTGAATACTTATTGGCGATTCGTGAGGAGTTAGCGGATAAGATGACTGTCCAACCAATTGATAGAAGTCGATTCTTTGTGTCAGGTGGCAAACGTGACTGTGTTGTCGATTTGGAACATAGTAAGTGTGAATGTGGTGTCTATGGAATCAAGAAAATACCTTGCTCGCATGCTATAGCAGCTGGAACCTTTGCTAATCGGCATATTGCAACACTTGTGTGCCCCCTATACTCGAAGGAATATTTGTATGCAGGATACTCACAGAATATATATCCTTGTGGTGGAGAAGTTGAGTCTTGGACTTGTTTTCCTCCAGATGTAAAGCGTGGTCCAGGGCGACAAAAGAAATCAAGATGGCAATCTTGGTTGGAGCTATCTAGGATGAGAGGACACAAACCGCGGAAGCTACACAAGGATTATAGCTGCTCAAACTGCAGACAACCTGGTCATACACGTCCAAATTGTTCAAATAGTGAGAACTAATCTTCTGTAAGTCTTCTTGAAATCGTCTGTAAGTCGTCTGTAAGTCTTCGGTAAGTCGTCTGGATGTCTTCTGTAAGTCTTTCGGAGATTAAAAAAGATTAGAATTAGAATTATGTACAAAATATTAGTTCAATCATACATATCCAAGCCCTCAATATCGGTTTCTCCATTGTTGCCAGGGGTCTCATTAAATAGGTCAGTAGCCATCTTCTTCCTAATGCTCTTGACTTTCTTATCAGATAAGGCAGGAGGAAATGATTTCATTCCAAGAGCATGACACTCAATGTATTTCAAGGTAAACACACCACAATCACCAGCACGACATTGAGGTACTCCGGCAGACACTCTCGCATATGTGAATGGCTCTAGTGTGTATTTCACACGCTCTTCGACGGAGGCAACACATTCCACAAGCAGATAAGGTAGCATCTTGGCAAAATGCTCCATTAAATCGGCGAGTTGAGCAGGTCTAATATGGTTTATAATGTTGTCCCAGATGGTGATGTGCCTATTTGGAATGGACACCTAAATAGCAATCGAGTGATCATTCTTGAAGTTCACTCGCGCATAAATGTCATCCACATTCGATCCCCAAACCTTCTTTGTTTGGTAAAATCTGGGTAGTATACCAGCATAAAAATCTCAACTCCCTGCAGGGAGCATCCTTCCTAACCCGTTTGCATCGGGCTCTGATCTCTTAAACTTTGGGTACTTGAACGTCCACATTCTGCTAAACATGTGATCAAGAATGCAAAGCCTCTCGCTCCTAAAGTGCTCTGGATGCCTCTGAAACCGCTGCCTCAGTAAATTGATATAACCATCCATATGCTGCATTGAAAACATAACAAGGCATAAGATTTCAAGAAGACATAACAAGTCAGAAGACTTCCCCCGGAAAACTTCTAGAAGACTTATAAAAGACTTTCGGAAGACTTACAGAAGATTTCCGGAAGACTTCCGGAAGACGTCTTCTGGAAGACTTACAGAAGACTTCCGGAAGACTTCCAGAAGACTTCCAGAAGACTTCCACAAGTAAACCTTAAAAATCTTACCGAGTCGTGGAGACATTTTAGGGGTGTTCGGATGGTGGAATACCACAGACTTGGCCCCGGTGGTCTTTATCAAAAGCTATTCTATGAGTCCTGAAAACAACAAAACTAGATCAACAAACAACAACAACCAACTTAATGTTCTGTGGGAGATTAGTACTTACGAATCTTTTTTCAAAAATTCAATAAGCAACTTATTCTTATTCTTGTCAAGGGGAGCAAACAGATCATAGCCAAGACCAGCCTTCTTGTTCGGCACGATCACTTTGGCTGTGTTGTTGCCCTGATAAAGAGACTGTTGTGATGCAGTAAGCTTCATCTCTCGTTCACTCTTTCCCTTGAGGAATGCCATGGTAGCATCTTTCTTTATCCGGCGTCTCTCTTCCGCCCTATCCAAGTCTGATTTAGTTGGCTCAGTTTTGTCCATAATGACAACACTTGGATCTTCCACCTCTGGGACCCGAGGTGCATTGATGCTACTCATTTGTTTTTGGTCAGTGTCTTTGTTGACACTTCCTGATTTCTTCCTATTCACACTCTCACTCTGCAAATTCGAGTTCAAGCCAAAGGTTCCAATCAACAAATGAAACAAATGTACCAATCAACAAATGAAAGAAATGTGCCATCCAATCAACAAATGAAACAAATGTACCTATCAACAAATGAAACAAATTCGAGTTCAATTCTTATTCTTAATACTCCTCTTCTTTTTAATTTTGGGAGAGGTTTCAGTACTAACCCCTAGTTCGTGCGCAGTATTATCCGGTTCTGAAACTGTGAGTTGAAGTTCATTGTGGTTGATTCCCACCTTCTTCTCCACAACTTCAATCTTATCGGCAAGAAGCTTGATCTCCTTTAGGCACTGCCCAAACCCATCAGTCATAACTTTCGTCAAGTTCTTGAAACTTTGTTCAAGATATTCTTTCTTAAGCCCACTCCACGAAACAGAAGGAGCCTCAGTACGAGCTTCAGAAGGAGCAGGAGCCTCAGTACGATCCTCAGAAGAAGCCTCAGTACGAGACTCAGTACGAGCCTCAGTACGAAGTTTCTTCCAGGGTCTTCTTTCTTCCTTGAAAGGAAGCTCAATAGATTCCTCCTTGACAATGATGACCTTTGGATTGGTCCACGGCTTAGTACCAATGTCTGGCCAGCAAGATTTGCCCCACTTCATCTTACGTTCACCACCACAGATGAGATTCACGAGGTTCTCAACTGCCTCATCGGTGTTATCATTGTCCCACTGCGGGAACAATTCACCAAGCTCCTTCACCACTAGGTTAACCACACGAGTCTGCAGGAAGTAATGAATATCAATTTAGATACTGAGACAATAATCACTACCATATCAAGTTAGATACTGAGACATACCTGTGTGCAGATACCCTCTTTGACAAATTTTCGTCATTTATGCCCCTTATAAGCCACCAGAGGAGGACTAGGTTTGTTTCGTATGGGCTTTCCATACTCCGCAGCAAATTCTGGCACAGCGAAGTAGATCCAGACTTGGAGTACTTGAATAAACCCATCAATGGTGTAAGATTTTGTCAAATCCTTAGCCTTCACAGAGTCCATAAGGATCTTAAACGCCAATCTCCCCCATGGGTAGGCCTCAAACTCTTCAAGATTCATCACTAGCTTAGTAGGACTAGCCCGTGTAGCGGATGTGGACTTTCGTCCTTCAATGAATCCTGTGTAGATGGCTAGGTATCCCAGCCTCATGCGGTCATCCCGAGATCACTGTTCACATCTCCCACACGCCGCCACTATTTGCTGGGAGCTTGGACCAGAGTCGATATCAACACCCATCAACTCCCAAAACTGATACAAATCCTCTGTTAGCCCTACATGAGGATTATCCACATGCTCAACATAGTCGCAGTTAAGACCGGTGAGATGTTCGAACTCAATAATTGGAAACCTCACCGGCTCTGAACCAATGAGACTCCACAGCTCGTACTTCTTCTTGACATCGAGATGAAAACAGAGCATATAGTGAACCAGCCTAGACGCCAACCAAAGTTCAACTCCCAAAACTTTATGAAGACTCCCAACCTAGAGTTCTTCAGCTTCTCCCATTCATCAGCATGGAGAGCATCCTTTACGGCATGAAGTAATTTGGGGTCAGCAGTATGATATCCAATGCTCTTCATTGGAATCGGCTCTTCCCCTAGGGTGAACAACCTCTTCGGGAGTACTGGTAATTCCATTGTATAGCCTGCAAACAATAATAAAACAACATCTCAAACATAAAACAAACACACCAAGAGTTCTATACTAACATACAGACTGTGAAGACTTTAGAAGACTTAGGAAGACTTTCGGAAGACTTACTGAAAACTTACCGAAGACTTACGGAAGACTTCATGGAAGTCATCCGGAAGACTTACGGAAGACTTCATGGAAGACTTACGGAAGACTTCGGATGGCTTCCATGAAGTCTTCCGGATGACTTCCATGAAGTCTTCCGGATGACTACCATGAACACTTACGGATGACTTCCATGAAAACTTACGGGTGATTTCCATGAAGATTTACGGCAGATTTCCGGGAGACTTACGGACAAATGGGTCAACTTAAGGTCGGAAAGGAAAGAAATAGAGGAAGAAGTCAAGGGGAGAAACAAACAAACAGTTTCAGATCTGAAATAAAGAGGAACCGGTAGTCGGAAGAGATTCGTCGGAAATCGTCACAGTAATCGCCTTAGAAGAGGAGGCTAGGGTTTTCACCAACTTTTTTTTTTCTAAAACACCGAAAAGTGAAAAAAAACAGTGAAAAACTACTATTTATATGTACGGTAAATTATCAGGTTATGTTAAATATATTTTGGTTTTTTTCCGGTTAATTTCAAATTGAAGGTAAATTAAGTTTGAGTTTGGTTTGGAAGACTTCTTGAGAAGTCTTCTCGGGGTCTTCCGTGAAGTCTTCCTTGAAGACTTCTACTGCATTATATGTTAGAAGACATCCTGGGAAGTCTTCTGGAAGTCTTCTAAAACCCTAAATCAATTAACTAACCAAAAAACAGTTCCTTAAAAATAAAATAAACTTAGAAAGTGTTTAAAATCATCTTATTAGACGATCACTAACACATATTCGTCAAATTCAAAAAAAAAAAGTTAAGAAGATAGATTTCAAAATCTACGCCTAAAACTACCTACAATACTATCACATATGTTACTAAACCCTAAACCAATGAATACCATGACTCATTCTACATTAATTCATCTAGGTTGAAAACAATTCAATTTTAGTTGACATAAATTTACATTATCTACAAATGTTTGTGATTACATGATTTCTATTTTTCCTCTATATAAATATTTTTTATGAATTTAATAAATTATTTTTAGGATTTATTGTTTGAGAAGTCTTCTGGAGAATACGTACATGGAAGTCTTCTCAGAGAAGACTTTCGGAAGACTACTGGACGACTTCATGGAAGACGTCCAGAAGACTTCCGAAAGACTTTGCCATTAGGTGGGAATTTGAATTTTCCCTGAAATTCAAGAGGTAAAATTGTAGAGTCTTCCGTGAAGTCTTCCTTGAAGTCTTCTACTGCATTATATGTTAGAAGACATCCCGGGAAGTCTTCTGAAACCCTAAATCAATTAACTAACCAAAAAACACTTCCTTAAACATAAAATAAACTTAGAAAGTGTTTAAAATCATCTTATTAGAGGATCATTAACACATATTCGTCAAATTCAAAAAAAAAAAAGTTAAGAAGATATATTTCAAAATCTACGCCTAAAACTACCTACAATACTATCACATATGTTACTAAACCCTAAACCAATGAATACCATGACTCATTCTACATTAATTCATCTAGGTTGAAAACAATTCAATTTTAGTTGATATAAATTTACATTATCTAGAAATGTTTGTGATTACATGATTTCTATTTTTCCTCTATATAAATATTTTTTATGAATTTTATAAATTATTTTTAGGATTTATTGTTTGAGAAGTCTTCTGGAGAATACGTACATGGAAGTCTTCTCAGAGAAGACTTTCGGAAGACTACTGGACGACTTCACGGAAGACGTCCAGAAGACTTCCGAAAGACTTCGCCATTAGGTGGGAATTTGAATTTTCCCTGAAATTCAAGAGGTAAAATTGTAGAGTCTTCCGTGAAGTCTTCCTTGAAGTCTTCTACTGCATTATATGTTAGAAGACATCCCGCGAAGTCTTCTGAAACCCTAAATCAATTAACTAACCAAAAAACACTTCCTTAAACATAAAATAAACTTAGAAAGTGTTTAAAATCATCTTATTAGAGGATCATTAACACATATTCGTCAAATTCAAAAAAAAAAGTTAAGAAGATATATTTCAAAATCTACGCCTAAAACTACCTACAATACTATCACATATGTTACTAAACCCTAAACCAATGAATACCATGACTCATTCTACATTAATTCATCTAGGTTGAAAACAATTCAGTTTTAGTTGATATAAATTTACATTATTTACAAATGTTTGTGGTTACATGATTTCTATTTTTCCTCTATATAAATATTTTTTATGAATTTTATAAATTATTTTTAGGATTTATTGTTTGAGAAGACTTCTAGAGAAGTCTTCCGGAGAATACGTACATGGAAGTCTTCTCAGAGAAGACTTTCGGAAGACTAATGGACGACTCACGGAAGACGTACGGAAGACTTCTTAAAGAAGACTTCTAGAGAAGTCTTCTGTAGGAGACTTACAGGGAAGTCTTCTCGCAGAAGACTTCTATAGAAGTTTTCTCACGCGAAAAGGTTATTTTGGTAAAATTGAATACCGTTTTTTTGTTTGCTCACAAGGAGTTTATTGTATTTTCACTAGTCTTTTGGGTTACTTTTGCATTTGATTAAATTTGGGGTACACTTTTGCATTTGAAATCAAGTTTTGAGTCATTTTTAGTAATTTCCCCTTATATATATATATATATATATATTAGTTTCTGAAAAAACTTATGTATAATATTTTGGTTTAAACTTTAAAATATAAATATGGTACTAGTTAATAAATATAAAATACAAAATATATTTATATATTTGTAATTAAAATTATTTTAATTTTATTCTGAATTTTAGATGAAGTTTGTTTTGAAGAAAAAATATATTTATTTGCACTGGTTTGCAACCGCAAACGCTCAAAAAGTTAGAGTTTTGAAATGATATGAAGTACTTAACATCATTTTTGTGTTTGAATTAAGATGCCAAAATGATATTATTTTCAGGTTAAATTTAAGGTAAGATTTAAAATATTTTTGAGTATTTGAAAATTTTCGCTTTAGATTTTGGTCGGTTTCTTTTGGATCCGAGTTGCTTCGGATACATAATTCAAATACTTATAATTTTTGAGTGCATAGTATTTAGGACCCAAAAACGACATGAAATACCCGAAGTACTCGAAAACCAAAAACAATACCAAAACCTTAAACACTGGAGAATATTCAAATACGCAAGACTTGTAATTTTACCCAAATTTTCTCCGAGGAACCGAGATATACCAAAAGTTATATCCGAAGACCTGAAATGTATCATACGCTGTAGATCTACGTTTCCAAATTATCTTCCACAGAACTTAATTTGGGCTTCAAGCCCGTAAAATTGCATAAGAAACCCATTCATGGGTTTATAAATTTGAAAGGGACCCATGATAGTAGCAAGAAGTAACGAGGACCGTCCAAGTCATCAAGGTATCGCATTCCACTCTGTTTCAGTTGTATTTGTACTCCTTTCCTTCGTATAGGATCTTTGTTTCTGTGCTACGTTCTAGGATCTTCTAGTCACGATCGCATTTTCTTCACGCAAGCGCCAGCGAATAGTTGAGAGTGATGGCTACCGGAGAGGAGAAACCAGTGATGGTAGTGGGCGTCGACGAAAGTGAACAGAGCACCTACGCATTGGAGTGGACTCTCGATCGTTTCTTCGCTCCCTACGCTCCTAATTTCCCTTTCAAGCTCATCATCGTCCATGCCAAACCTAACGCCGTCTCCGCCGTTGGTCTCGCTGGCCCTGGTAAGATCTTTAATTTCACACTTCTTCTAGGGTTCTGTATGATCTGTGGTTGTTTTTTCTATTTTGGGGTTTGGTTCAGGAACTGCGGAGGTTTTGCCTTATGTTGATGTTGATCTGAAGCATACAGCTGTTAAGGTTATCGAGAAAGCCAAAGGACTCTGTCTGAGCAAGTCGGTACGGATATATTCATTCACTACCTTCTGTTTTGTAATATAGATAAAAACTTTGCATATTTTAAATAGAAAAATTATGTGTATTCATTCCTCATGTATTGGATTAGATGAGCTTTAAATCGTGTTTATCATTCAAAAGCTTCAACCTTTGAGACAAACTACAAGTTTTCTTCTTCTTTTTCTTATCAATTTTATCTATTTTTGGTTACATACTTGTTACTACTACCTTCTTCTCAATCATGATAGATTTGTTTGTCTAGGTTCATGGCGCAGTGATAGAAGTTTTTGAAGGCGATGCAAGGAATATCCTGTGCGAGGTTGTAGATAAACACCATGCTTCTCTTCTCGTTGTTGGAAGCCATGGTTATGGAGCTATCAAGAGGTAAACCAGTTCTTTCTTTTTAAAGCCTTTGTATATCCCATCTTTCAAATACATAGCTCTTCTTGATCATTATTGAGAATCATCATTTATCTGTTTTGGACAGGGCGGTTCTCGGGAGCGTGAGTGATTACTGTGCTCATCATGCTCATTGCTCGGTGATGATCGTAAAGAAGCCTAAGATCAAGGTCTGAATCAATTATCTCAGTCAGTGAGAAGTGAAATAATGTTACCTTCGATGTGTGAAACGATCCCAGACGATCCATTTGTGTGTGTAATTGTGTTATTACATGTTGTTCCACTCTAAACTAATAAAAAGAGGAAAGTTTGTTAAGAATGTATGGGGAATTGTCTATCTTATTGATGTATGTCGAATCCATAAATCAAGGACATGGTGCCCTTTATATATAGGGACTTAATGAATAAATAACTACAACATGGATAAGGATAACTACAAAGTATAATCCATATAGGTTTAGGAATAGATAATTATAAACCCATTAGGAATAGGTTTAGTCATGTGGCCGGTTCTTGGTCCTGGTCCATGGTTGGACTGGTCGAACCGTCTTGGTCGGCTGAACCTCTATTGGTTATGGCATCCACACGACACGGTTCATAGCACTCTTCCTTGGATGTTATAACCATATAGAGCTCATAATACGTTTGGTATGTTGCCTCGTTAAAATCTTACCAGTAAAACTCTTTTGGTATAAAACCAAGGTTAAGGAAAAAAAGTACAACCGTATTACTCCCCATGTTTTGTGCCTCATTTGATGTCTTTCAATCGTCTTATTCCTATCTTGTATATCAACTTTCTGAATGTAGAGGTTAGCAATGATTTGGTGAACAAATCGGTTGAATTCTCACTTGACTGTACTAGTACCACTTGAACCTCTTTAGCCTTTTGTAGTTTGTGGGTGAAGAAGAATTTCGGAAATATGTGCTTCGTCCTATCACCTTTGATGTACCCATCTTTCAGTTGTGATATACACGCTGCATTGTCTTCATAGAGGATAGTCGGTTCTTCTTTGTCTTCGGATAAACCACTATCGACCATAATGTACTGAGTCATCGACCGTAACCAAACGCATTTTCTACTTGCTTCATGGATAGCCAATATCTCTGAATGGTTGGATGATGTTGCGGCCATGGTCTACTTCATTGATCTCCACGAAATGGTTGTTCCTCCATTTGTAAAAATGTAACCTGTTTGTGATCTTGCATTATGTGGATCAAATAGAAAACTTGCATCAGCAAAAACCAATTAACCCCTCTTTGGGTTGGTTAGTATAAAACAAACCTAAATCTTTCGTTCCTTTGTAAATAACGAAGTATATGTTTATGCACGCCCACAACTCATCTCATGAGTGGCTATGGGTGGCGAGTTGGTTACTATTGGTTTCTTAGGACATTTCTTTATCATCAACTATACTTTGAACTATGCATACTGATATTTATGTCGATGGATCATGGCTGTACCACGACCTGAATCAATATTATGGTTACTGTGGACAATTGAACCGGGACGAAGCCGAATATGGTCGTGATCAGTATATCCATCTTGATATAGAACACAGAGGTGTTTTGGTGTTCTGCACGTTTTGGCCCAATGGTTGTCCATCCCGCATCTATGGCACACGGCTTTGGCATTCGTGGTCGGGCCTTGTGGTTTAGGTAAGAATCCACGGCCTCTACCTCGACCACGGCCTTATGTGTTTCTATCTCGACCATTATGGTCTTGGCCGTATGGTCGGCCATTTTGGTTTCTCCGGCCGTAATTGTTTCGGCTATAGGGACCACGACCATGTTGGTTACCACGGCCGTATGATCGGCCACGTCCACGCCAATGCCCTCGACCACAGCCGTTATGGCTGTTATGGCCGGCATTGTGGACATGGTGAGATTCACGTTTTTCTCATCCGTGGCCACTTTAGAATGGGGATGCACCAGGAGGTCTTAATTCACATGTCTAAGAATCAATCGATAACTTGTATCATTTGAAACCAATCAATTTTTCTTTAAGCTGGTTTATTATAAACACAAGGAATTTCCTTTTGTAAGAATATATGAACTGATTTGGATTGTTCTTATGGAGCTCCTTTACTAAGTATTACTTAGTCGATCATATTATATGCAGCTGCTTTGCATCAGTCCATAAACAACTTAGGAACAAAGTTGTTCTTTGAGAATTTCTTTTCCCATCTTTATGGTACCTTTATTATCTTTATCCAGTGATTAATATACTGCTTACTACATCATCATTTGTTTCTATATGTATCCAGACCTTATCAATTTCAAATTGTAGTAGCACCCACCACATAAGATTATATCTCCTTATAATCTTTTCCTTGGTCTCTGTGAGTATCCTTGTGTAATCAAGCCATTCTTTGAATGCTTTAAGTAGGAATATGAACACCTTAGACCACGTGATCATATCCTATATCTCACGGTTTATTTTCCCTCACAAGACTCATTTATCCATTGGTTTATCAGATGGCGTTGTATGGCCCATACGCTCATCTCTTCTATAGATTTTTTTAAATCTTTCTTTAAACCCCACGTTTTCCTTTAACCTTATCTTTATGAGTACTCACACGTGGGTTCATGATCCTCGCTTTATATCTTATATTCAAGTGCTACCTTTTATGCGCTATCTTATATGTAAATACATCATTGGTATCAATACTCTTTCTACGTTCCATTGTATTCCAGATATAACATAATTGATTGCAATATTATGACCTTTAATACCATGTTGTTTGGCGTCCCAAATCAACTTAAGTACCATGGAGTTTGGCGTCCCAAATTCCATTGTATGGTATCTTATATTGGTCGACCATTTTCTATGTCTGGGATGGTTTCCTTTATGACCTCGGATTTGTCATTCTATGCATCTTTTTATTTCCTTCTGAGGTTCCTTATCTTATGGAACATATTGGTCTATCTTGTATAGACTCTGTAGCAACTTGATTGTGTCTCTTCTAGGACAACAAATTCGTTGGTGCAAGCTGGTATGACTTAGTCATTCTTTTCTTTTCGGGTCAATGTGTCTGGCATCTAGTTCTGCTAGCTTTTGTATCATTTGATCACATTCTTTGGACGTCTTAAATCATATTTTCTAGTCCGAGGATCTTGCCAAGACAGTGATGGTTAACACCATTATATTTCTCTTTTTCTCTTTACCATCTTCTAACTTTAATGTTGGATGATCAGATTACTTATCTCTTGCAATATGTGTTCTTCGCCACTAATTAGATCACCCATGTTTGGCTTAAGACACCTTAAAAAACTCGTGGGAGAAAGACATTTACATCCAACATATATTCTCATTCTCAATCATTTTCTAAGGTTCCATCTTAAATGGCACATATGTTTGTGGTGGTATATTCAGATTCTCTTAAGATGGTTTATGTATATGTCTGGTTTATGACCTTTAATTAATCTGAGATAAAATATTTATGCTCACTTATATGGCTTGATGCATATTAACATGTAAATCCATGTGTTCTCAAGCATTAGGTAGTGGCATTTGTAGTATAAAGAATTCGGCCAAGTCTACTATGGTCATAGACCATGTCACACGGATTTGTAGTATGTTCATGGATCACGGTTTGTCCTCACTTCCCCTCATGGACATACTATAATCACGTGGTACTTGGGACAATAGAGCCTAATGAGTTTCCCTTGTGTACATGTTAAACAACGTGAGATTTTATGGGATAACTCTTTGTGCCTTTTGCAATATTTTTCATTGCATCAAGTTGGACTTGGATGGCTAATCCAGTCATGCCATAAAGTGTAAATTTCGTGGGTATACAGGCTACCATGGCTTTTTCCTTTATCATACTGATCTTTGGCATAGTCTAGATTAGTAGAGTATGTAGGCATAGTCTTGACCACTTTCTTATAAGGCTTTAGGCGATTTTATTATAATCTGAAAGGAACTTTTGTTTCCTTTTCCCATTGGTTCAATGTGGAAATCATTCATGCTCAAGTCTTTATAACTCAATGGGTCTTTTATTGGGTGAATAAATTTGTGCTCCTTTAAGCAATGCTTTTTGCCGCGGTCTATAATAAACTGACTATCCTTTTATTGTCATTTATTAATTAAGAAATCATCAAGCAAATCAAATAAGATAACTAAGAAAAACTCTTATTATTGATATAAGATTGTAAATGGGAAGCAAATCAAAGCAAAACATAAAACATAAAATATAAAATTAGAATGTCAAAATCTTCTTTCTTTAGTCAATGTATAAGCCAGCCTCACAATCCATATATTTCCATACGGCTTCCTCGGATTTATCCTTATCATTTCTAGCCTTATTGGCTTAAGGAAGTCTCATCTCACTCTATCTTTTCTGAAGATTTTCAAATCTGCTGATGGTATTTATAACTTTCTGCTTTCTTTGCTCAGTGGCCAATAGGTATGACAATTAGTCATTATAGTTGGTGAAACCCTTAGCCTTATGTGATAACAATAGATCTTTTTGATGGAATGTGGAATAAGTTTTATATAGTAAATCCTCATTTGTTACCACTTCACCACATAGTTCTAGACTATAGGCGATTTTCATCAGAGCAGAATTATATTTTTCCACAGATTCAAAATCCTGGAACCTGAGAATCTTCCATTCATGCATGGCCTGTCGCCATAATGACATTGAGTATCTGGACTTTAGTTTTGTTCAAAGATCACAAGGATCCTCAATATGTAAGTAATGATCTCTTAAATCTTCAGTGAGATGATAGCGCATAATTGTTATGGCTCTATGCTTTTCACTTTCAATTTCATTATTGCCATCAATGACACATTTCCCGAGTCCTCTAGACTTCAGGGCAATTGAAGTGTTCATTACCCATTCAAGATAGTTATCTCCAGAGAGATTTAGGGCAGGATAATCTGAAGGCTCAAATTTCGACATCTGAATTCATATAGATTTATAATTAGGTCATTATGTTTTTAGATTCATTCAATAAGTTTCATGATCATTTAAGACATCCTAGAAATTGGTTTCTATATGCAATGCATGCCATGCGGCCAATACGATTATGATGAATGTTTTATAACCTCAATTCAAACAATCAATCAATCAACAAGCAAACAAGTATTTTCGGTTAACAAACCTAATTTAGTTATACTTGGTAAACCTAATCAAATTATGTTTAGGAAACCTATTTAGGTTATTATTAGGTTTAGGTTTCAAATTAGGTTTTAGGGTTCATACTTGTGTAGGTTAACAACCTAGCACCCAGTTTCTATGTTATTTGTATTCAAACAATCATTCAAGCAATCAATCATTCAATGGATTCGAATCCTAGATGATCAGGATGAAGTTCTATATCCTAACCAGTAACCTAGCAATTGTCTAGTTTGATTATGTAAATTAGGGTTTAGGGTTACCTTTAACCTTCCAACGATTTTATGGTCCACCGAGTTTGGGATTGATAGATCTTGTCACGGATGGATGGATTTGAATGGATGTGGTATTGGATTTTGCTTGGGGTTGGATCAGGATGATTGCTTGGCCGGATGCTCCTTTGTTGTTCGATGTGAACTTACCTGTGTATCGGGTGTCAAGGATCAAGGTCGTGTATGTCCGTGTGTACTTACCAGGGTGTATCAGCTGGCTGGATGCTCCTTTAGGTTCGATAAGGACTTACCTGCATGTATCGGCTGGATCGTATGGTTCGTGTGTGTCGGCTTACCTATTAGGGTTTGTTGCGGTGGTTCTTAGAGAGAGAGAGAGATATCCGATGATTGCAGGGACTTTGGTTTTGTTGCAGAAACTTTGAATCTTGTTGCAGGAAGCTTGTATCACGAATTAGGGTTCTTAGGTCTTGAGTTTTGTTGATCGTAATTAGCTTCTAGGTTAGGGAACGATCGTGCTGATAACGTGTTAAGAATGTATGGGGGAATTGTCTATCTTATTGATATATGTCGAATCCATAAATAAAGTACATGGTGCCCCTTTATATATAGGGACTTAATGAATAGATAACTACAACATGGATAAGGATAACTACAAAGTATAATCCATATAGGTTTAGAAATAGATAATCATAAAGCCATTAGGAATAGGTTTAGTCATGCGGCCGGTTCTTGGTCCTGGTCCATGGTCGGTCTGGTCGAACCGTCTTGGTCGGCTGAACCTCTATTAGTTATGGCATCCACACGACATGGTTCATAACAAAGTTTGAGTTATAAATTAGAGAAATATCCTAGATAATCTTTTAAAAAAATTCATTAAAATAGTCTTAAAAAAATCATCAAAATAGATTTATTAAAAAATATAAATATATACTTAAAGTTTAGAGTTATAGAGGGAGGTTTTGGAGGTGACATTTAATTTTTTTTTTTTTAAAAAGTATATATTAAAAAATTTAAAACAAAAGTTTAAAATAACTATTCGAGAAAATTGACTTCATAATTATCTAATGGAAAATGTATATTTTGTTGATGATAAGAGTAAGAGTTACCAATATCCAAGGGGTATATTCGAATAACAGATTTTTGAATGCATTGAGACTATGGTGTAGCTATATAGAAGATCTGGGTTTTTTCTTAGTCTCCCTTCCTCTTTTTACAAGTATTTACAGGTAACTATAACTGTCGAGTGATCAATGGCGTGGATCAGATGTTTTTATGGTCGTTCTTCAATGCTTGGGTTTTCTTTATGTTTTTTGGGATTTTGAATGAATTATACTTTTGAGATCTTTTGAAAAGCTTTTGTGATTAATTTCACATCTCTTGATGTTTTGTGCTTATTAGCAAGTTTGATATTTTTATGTATTACAATTATGGTGCATATAATTTTTGGGATGATTAGAGTAATAATAATTAATAATATCATACAAAAACACAATCAAAATGAATTAGTATTTAAGATCAAAATAAGAAGGAATGATGGTTCCTTGTTGAACATTCTCTCTAATGTAATGGTAATCGACTTCTATGTGTTTTGTCTTTTCATAAAAAAACTAAGTTCGAGGTAATGTGTATAGTTGCTTGATTATCACAATGCAACAGAATTGGCTCAAAAGACTCAACTCCAAGATCTTTGAGTAAACTTGTAACATCCCGAGTTGTGATATGTGGAAAGACTTAAGAGAATTGATTTGGCTACTTATGTCAGCAAAGTTGACTTACCTTTTCCGTCACACATCCGTTTAGAACTCTAGGGTTAAGCGTGCTTATGCTGGAGTAGTGAAAGGATGGGTGACCTGTCGGGAAGTGATTTGCGATACCTTGCGAGTGAGGCCAAAACACGGGGAAAGGTCGGGTGGTGATTGCATGGTCAGTAAACATTGATTTCGAGCCTTGGAAATTTTACGCACCGACCGTTGGAACGGGATGGGGCCCACGGGCCGAGAGAGTGGGCGTGGGTGGCCCATTAGCCGTGGGCGGTCGGGGCTTTACAAGTGGTATCAGAGCTAGTTAGTCATCTCGGTTCTGACCCGAGAGGCGTCTTGAGACTTGTCATGGGGCGCAACGAGGGCGTTGCATTCTTTGAGAGGGGGTGAATTGTAACATCCCGAGTTATGATATGTGGAAAGGCTTAAGAGAATTGATTTGGATACCTATGTCACCAAAGTTGACTTACCTTTTCCGTCACACATCCGTTTAGAACTCCAGGGTTAAGTGTGCTTATGCTGGAGTAGTGAAAGGATGGGTGACCTATCGGGAAGTGATTCGCGATACCGTGCGAGTGAGGCCAAAACATGAGGAAAGGTCGGGTGGTGATTGCAGGGCCAATAAACAATGATTTCGAGCCTTGGAAATTTACACACCGACCGTTGGAACGGGATGGGGTCCACGGGCCGAGAGAGCGGGCGTGGATGGTTCATTAGCCGTGGGCGGTCGGAGCGTTACCAAACTCTTCAGCCATACTAACTCACGAGTGATATTTTTCATTGCTCTATACTCAGTCTCAGCACTAAATCTTGAGACTACTTTCTGATTTTTCCTTTTCTAAGTCACCAGATTTCCTCCAACAAAAGTACAATAACTGGTTGTGGACTAGGTATCAACTTTATCACCTGCCAATCAACATCACAATATCCCACAATATTTGTGTTACCATTCCGGCACATTCATATACCTTTGTTTGGTGTGCCTTTTAGATACTTCAAAACCCTCTCAACCATCTTTCCGTGATGTCTAGTAGACTTTTGCATATTCTGGCTAACTTAATTGGCCTGGTAGTTGTAAGATAGATGAGTTTCCGTATCATCCTTTGATACTGCTTCACATCCACTTGTGATTCCCCCTCAGGCACATCCTTATAGCTTTCCTCAATAGGTGTCTTACATGGTTTGCTTCAGGCTTCCATATCTTAAATAAGAGATCCATAGCATATTTCCTTTGAGAAATAAATAATCCTTCATCAAGTTTGCATACCTTAATCTCAAGAAAAATACTTTAGTTTCCCGCAAATCCTTGATCTCAAATGATGATTTCAGAAGTTCTTTGGTTTGTCTAACACCATCAACAATACATGCTTCCCCTGAGTTGTGAACAATGTATGATCAGCTTCAATCTTCGAAATCCATTCCCAAGCAAAAATGTACTTAGCTTATGGTACCAAACCCTTGAAAACTGTTTCAAACCATATATTGCTTTTTGAACTTTCAAACCTTATTTTCTTCACCAAATCCTTTAGGGGCTGCCATGTGAACTTCTTCTTCCAAATCTCCCTATAGAAAGACATTTTTTCATATCCCTTTGACAAAGATCCTAAGATAGATTAGTGGCAATGGATAAACATAACCTGACTGAGTGAAGCTTAGCAACAAGGGCAAAAGTTTATGTGTAGTCCAATCCATACTTCTGAGTGTAGCCTTTGGCAACAAGCCTTGCCTTGTACCTCTCAATCTCTCCTGAGCTTGTATATTTAATGGTATAAGCTTATTGAAAGCCTACATGCTTCTTTTTGTGAGGTAGATCAACCATTTCCTAAGTGTCATTCTTTATCATGGAGGCAATCTCTTCCAACATTGTCTTGACCCATACTTCACTCCAACATGCTTCTTCATAATTGGCTGGTATTTTGTGTTGATATATATTAGAAAGAAATGCATAGTGCTCACTTGGAACATGAGCTACTGAGCAGTATTCATGTATAGGATGAGCAACATCATTATTGTTATAGTAAACTCTTGTGTTCTTCCAATTCTCAGGACCATGATTCACATTTATGCTTCTCTGAAGGGGAAACACAAACTCTTCATCATAATCTTCCTCAAACTTTGTTTCTTCGGAGTCCTCAACTACTTCATTTTAAGTAGGGAAAAATCTATCTCATTGGTTTTAGATTCTCTCTTACTACTTTCTTCATCTGATTTTGATGTAGGTGATTTTGTTCTACTGTGATCACCTGCACCACTCAACTCTTCATCATCATTACCAGTATCCATTAGTTCTACTTGTGTAGTTTTCTCACATAGTGGTGCTTTCTGTTCGGCACCAATGAGTGAGTTCAACCCCTCAAGTATGAACTTCGGAATTGTAATTATGTCTATTGGATATGTGAGATCCTTCAAGGTCTCCCAATTATTTTCAGTAAATAATTTCTCCTCTTCATTAAACTTCACTACTTAGTAAACATACACACGTCTAATGTCTAGATCATCGCACTTATATCCTTTATGAATTGAGGAATACCAAATGAACATACACTTGATTCTCTTGGGTTCAAGCTTATTTCTTTGATCTTTTGGAACAAATACATAGCACATGCATCCAAAAACTCTAAGATGATCAACACTCGATTTAGTTTTATTCAGTACCGCAGACACTCCTTGAAGATGTTTGGTGGGTAGTTGTTTGGTTAAATAACATGCAATCTTCACTGCATCTCCCAATATTGCTTGGGAACCTTTATGTCAAACATCATGGTTCTTGCAACTTCCATTAGATGTATGTTCTTACGCTCAGGCTCTATATTTCTGAGGAGTATAAGCGCATAATGTATGGTAAACTATCCCCTTCTTCTCTAGAAACTTTTGAATTATCGGTTTATATACTCTCCACCATTGTCACTTCTGAAAGTCTTTATCTTATCTCCAAATTGTTTTGAAACATAATTATGGAACTTAATAAAAGCTTCAAAATGTAACTCTTTGATGGCATAAGAGTTATCCATGTGTATTTGGACTTCTATTCAATAAATAAAACAAAACACTTATATTGATTTCAGGAAGTACATGGGGATGTCCATACATCAGAGTGAACTAGATCAAAACATTCATCATAAATTGTAGATGACTCAGGAATGACAGTTTTTTACAATGCTTCCCTATTCATGCTTCATATTCATGATGAACTTGATCTAAATCAGGAAAAATGAGCTGAAGTGCTTGAGAGTGAGGGTGATCCAGGCAAGAATGCCATAAAGCTTCACTGCATCCAGAACTAAAAGTAGAAAAACTTGAGACCTCCGATTGAATGTTTTCCAAAAAATAGAGACCATCCTTTGCACAACCTTCCCCTATAGTCTTCCCTGGTTTATTGTTCTGAAATCACACATCATTAGGACTAAAAATAGCTAGATACTCAATATTTTTGGTTGCCTTCTGAACTGACAGCAAATTAGAAGAAAACTATGGCATATACAAAGCCTTAGTGTTCTTTCTAAACAACTTTAAGTCACCAACTCCTCTAATAGCAATATCCTGACCATTAGCAATGTGACCTTCCCATGGTGTGGTTTAATATTAGTCAATAGTTCTTAGTCCTTAATCATATGATGAGAAGCACCATAATCTATGATCATAGTCTTACGAGATTAACAGGTAGAGAAACTCTTACTAGATTCAATTATCTTTGAGATGCTTTTAATTAGAGTTTCAAAGTCTGACTTCCTCACTATGTCACCACCAACATTACTCTCCCTAGATGTTTGGCTTGCTCCTCTAACCCCCTTTGGTTTCTTGTGAGGATAAAACGTTTGTCTTTGGTGTGTCCCTTCATCTTACAGTGGTCACACTTACTATTCTTTTAGTCTTTTCTGAAATAATTCACGGGTTACATGAGCCGTCTCACTGTTCCCATGAAAAGGACCTCTTGATCCTTCTTCTTTTTTCTGGATCATCATACATGCTTCATTTAAGGTTGAATTCAAACATTAAAATGTGGTGGATCAGACCTTTGAATGATCCATTTAAAGTAAGAAGTAGACCAAAGACTTGATCTTGCTCTATCCTCTCCATCATCTCCTTCAGATTTGTGGTGGGTGGTCTAAGCATTTCCAACTTTACCCAAAACACTCTGCTCTAAAGTTCCCAAACAGAATAGTGAATGACCTCTCCTCCTGCTGAAGATCATTCAAAGCTTTATTCATCTCAAATCCTACTAAGATTGGAGGTGTTACCATAAACACCCTTTAGAGAGTATTCTTTGTGATTCTTGACCACAGAAGGTAGTTGTCTCTTTAAGAACAACCGGTAAAACAATCTACTTCTAATTTTTCATGGATAACTTTTCAGAAGGTTTAACAAAGTTAACTTTGCGGATGTTAGTTTTTTAGAATTAGTGCTCTAATACCATGTAGAAAAACAGAGTTTGAGTATAAAGAACAAGAGAGAGAGTGTGTAAAAGAGAGAGTGACGAAAATGTAGAGAGAGGTTTTTAATATTTTTGTATATTCATCTTTACAGTTGTGTCTACAACTTATAAAACAAATTTGGCTTTCTAAAGAAGATAAACACAATTGACTACTAAAAATGTATTTACTGTAGCTTCGTGTTACTATTCACAGCAAGGCTTGCAAGCTTCATCTTTAGCAAGGTTTGCTAGTTTCATCTTTGGCAATCTTTACTAAACTCTTCTCCATTTACTTCGATAAAATCTACTATGATAATTCATTTTTTTATTATGCTTTATTGTTTTAATATATAATTTCACAATTGTTGAGTAACAATTTGAATATCATTATTTTAATTTATGCATACAAAAAATAAATTCAATATAAAATTATTTAAACTTTTTTAATCTCAAATATTAGTTGACTAGAGTAGAAATCTACTAGACCATAATATCAAGTAGACTTCATTTGAATTTTATTAAACCACAAACTCTAAACTCTAATAATCCAAAACTTTTAATTAATCATTCTACTAAATATGAAAAATCTTCTTAAACATTCAAAACTCAACATTTATATGTAGATTTAAGTCAATAAAAATTTTGAATCAAAAATCTAGCATTAGAAATATATAAATATTTGAACTTATTGATTGTTACCAAACCATAAACATTGTACAAACATCGTTAACAAATAAATCTATATCCTTCAAAATTGTTCAGTTGTATTAAATTTCAATTTGTGTAACTTGTGTTGTTTATATGTATGATTTATAATAAAATGTAAAAATAATTTTTATTTATTTAAAAATAAAAAATTAGATCATATTAAAAAGTGGAATTCTTGAATCTACTATCTATTAAGTGTACAATTAGAAATGTTAGAATCTTAAAATAATTTTTTAATTTTTTGTTTGGTCAGGAGATATAAATAGTAATTTTATTAAAAATTTATGTTACTTTTACATTTGAATAAATATGAAATTTACTTTTGCATTTCTATAAACAATTTGAGTCATTTTTGAAAAATCTCCCTATTCTTGGATTATAATATCTATTTTAATTAAATTTTATTCTAACATTAAACTTTTCATCAATTTGATATTAGACTATTTATTTTCATACCATTTCGTTGTACTGTGGGTCCCAAACTGATTTTTTAAGAAATCAGTTATGTATTAATATTTGGTCATGATTATTATTATTTTTTTGTTAACTTTTTAAAACTTGAGCTTTGTGACTAAAATAATATAATAATTAGTGAGATTTATTTTTATTGTGGTTTTCCATCCATTTATATTCTCTATATTAACTAAATTATTATGTGTTGATTGATTTTTTTTATCAAGCTAAGATTGCATTATGTATTTTTATAAATTTTTATTATATTTTTTTGTTAAATTTAGTTTTCCATAATGATTTAGAAAATTATTATGTATTTATATTTGGTTATGATTTTTCACATTTTTAAATTTCTTTAAATGTGAGCTTTGTGGCCCGAAAAGATAAAATAATTGGGTGAGATTCATTTTCTGTGGGTTTGCATAAATTTTTAAATTCCTCTAAATTTATGTTTTGTGACAATAAATAGAAAAAATCTTTGAAGTTACTTGGGAAAATTGTTAAAAATGACTCAAAACTTGATTTCAAATGCAAAAGTGTACCCAAATTCAATCAAATGCAAAAGTAACTCAAAATACTATTGAAAATACAACAAAATCCTTATGAGCAAACAAAAAATTGTATTCAATTTTACCATCATAATTTTTTCGCGTGAGAAGATTTCCATATAATTCTTCTCTAATAAGACTTCCCTATAAGTCTTCTCGTACACTTAATCTTAAAATAATACAAAAAAATTAGAAAAAAATATTTATATGAGGAAAAAATTGAAATCATGTAACTATAAACATTAATAAATGATGTAAATTTAAAAATACTAAAATCAAATTATTTTCAACATAGATGAGTGGATATAGATTGAGTCATGATAGTCTTTGTCTTAGGTATGATAACATATGTTGTAGTATTGTTTGTATTTTAAGGTTAGATTTTTGAATCTTATTTTTTTAAAAAAAAATTGACCTATATGTTTTTACTTTTGTATATATTAATCACATTATAAGTTGATTTTAAGTTTAATGGAGTTTTTTTTTTGCTATTTAGTTAGTTATTTGACTATATGGTTTTGGAAAACTTCCAGAAAACTTCATTATGCACTAGAAGACTTTCTTGAAGACTTCCCGCTTAAATTTTAATAGACTTTAAGTTTCCCGCCTAATGAGAAGTCTTCCAAAAGTCTTCTATAAGTCTTCCAGAAGTTTTCTCATGTATTAGATTATAGTGTTTTGGAAGACTTCCAGAAGACTTCATAATTTGGAAAGTCTTCTCTTAGAAGACTTCTCGGGAAGTCTTCTATATCGAAGATATTTAACCTAATTGGGATTGTTGTCTCCATATATAAAAGAAATTTACACATTCTCTTTCTTCCTCTCAAATAGCTGCAACAAAAATGTAATGTTTCTCACTCTAAAAATCTTCAACCTCTCTCAAATCTCTTTAGACTTAAAAACACCTACTTTATATTCATTTCTCATTTTCTTCTTATGCATTCTCACAAATTTATCTTGGTTTTCTAGATTTTTCATTACAAGGTTCTTATCTTTCGCTCCTTTAAAGGTAGATCTATAAATTTTGAAATGTATTTTTGGTGTGTTTTATATGTTAGATTCTAAATATTTATGTTTGTGATAGTGTTCAATGGTTAAAGGTCTAGCCTTTTCTTTTTGGTATGAAGGAGAAGAAGATAACACAACATTTTATGTAGGTGAAACCTCTAGAGGCATTAACAAGTATAAAGGTTTGACATTTTTGATTCCTCTTTTGTTTTTGATAGTTTTCTTTGGTTAAGAATATGGTCTTTTCTTTTTTGATATGAAAGAGAAGAAGAGAATACTTAGAAAGAATTAGGAAAACTTCGGAAAACTCATGGAAGACTTCGGAAGACTCTTAGAAAACTTCTTAAAGACTTCTAGAAGACTTCCTGGTAGACTTCCTGCCTAATGCGAAGTCTTCCAGAAGTCTTCCACAAGTCTTGCAGAAGTCTTCCACAAGTCTTGCAGAAGTCTTCCACAAGTCTTGAAGAAGTCTTCCACAAGTCTTCCAGAAGTCTTCCACAAGTCTTGCAGAAGTCTTCCACAAGTCTTGCAGAAGTCTTCCACAAGTCTTCCAGAAGTCATCCATGAAGATGTCAATGATTGTTTTGTAACTCATGGTATGTTAAATGATTATTATGTGTACTCTTTTAATTATGAATTAAATTTGTAAATTTGAAAAGATGTTAATGATAATAATTAGTAAATATGTTCATGTCTACAACATTATATTTCAAAAGTGCTTGACATTATTCAGACTTCATAACAAAAACTATTTTAACCATACTATCCAAAACAACATACAAATTTAATCAAATTTACTAAACTAAGAGAAAAGACTTCTAAAGAAAACTTAGTCAAATTCAAAAAATATCAAACAATACATAAGTCTCACTAGCAAAAGTTAAGTCTTCTCTCAGAAGACTTCTGAAGAAATCTTATCGGAAGCGGGAAATTTAATCGGGAAATAAAAATTTAAGCTGGAAACTTAAATTTTAACTGAAAATTGCAATTTTAAATTTCATAAAAATTAAAAGGTACATCATAAGATATAAGAAGACACATTAAACACATGACTTGATATTGTTGAAGTTACTTGACACTTTTGAAATTTAGAACATATATATTGAAGTTACTTAACAATTAAAAAAACGAACATAAAAGATTTCCATGTAAGTCTTCTCACGGAAGACTTCCCTGTAAGTCTTCTCACGGAAAATTTCCCTGTAATTCTTCTCAGTTAAGCCAGAAACATTAATAAACATGAATGTTTGTAACCTCATAATTATCACCAATTAAGTTATGAAATTCAATCAAGAGCCCTAATATTGACTAATACACATGAATTAATAAGAAAAAAAACAGCAAAATTCATTTTATGTTTTGAGAAAGTTGAAGTTTACTAAAGATTTGACGTAGAAGACTTCTTAGGAAGTCTTTTCACAGAAGACTTCTTAGAAATTCTTCTAAGAGAAGACTTCTTAAGAAATTTTCCGTTTAGGTCATTTTGCAATTACAAATTTATGAAGAAAAACTTCTTAAGAAGTCTATTCTACATAAGACATTTTGAGAAGTTTTTCTTTGTAAATATTGACTTACTTTTGATTTTGAATTTTTTTCGAAAATCTCAAAGAAGTCTTCTACGATAAAAAAACTTAGTTTTGCAATTGACCAAAGTTTTTCAAAAATTTGACTTTTTATAGAAGACTTCTAGAGAAGTCTTCTTACGTTCAAATGAAGTCTTCTCACTGTCGTAAGAAGTCTTTCTGGGTTACTTTTGCAATTGATTATATTTGACTTTTCCAGAGAAGACTTCTCTAGAAATCTTCTAACAGAAGACTTCTAGGGAAGTCTTCTCTAGGAACCAAAGGTTTGACCAAAAATCAGGAATAAAATTTGAGAAGACTTCTTGTAAATAATTGTTTTTTTAGTATTAATTTTCAATTGAAAAAGTAACCCACGCAAACTTCCTGTGACAGTGAGAAGACTTCATTAAACAATAAAGAAGACTTCATTAGAAGTCTTCCGAGAGAATATTTCATGCGAAGTCTTCTATAAAAAGTCAAATTTCTAACAAACTTTTGTTCAATTGCAAAATTAACATGTTTATCCGAGAAGACTTTTAGAGAAGTCTTCTCGGTTCTCCCTGCTTTTTTTTTGTTAACAAAGGAAAGGTAGAAGATTTCCCAAGAAGTCTTCTATAAAAACATGGTCAGTTACAAAACTAACATATGCATTTACCAGAAGACTCTAGAAGTCTTCTCGTATGAGACTCTAGAAGACTTCTAGAGAAGTCTTCTTCACGAAAAAATTTGGAAAAAAAAAATCAATTTCATATCTTGAACCCGTGAGATGACTTGTTTAGCTTCTCTAAACTCATAGAACTTCACCAAGAATGCAACCAACTCATTAATGACCAAGAATCATGAGTTTCAATGTCTCTATGAACCTTACAAAGTTTGAAATCAAAATCTTAAATTTTTTGGATGAATATTGAGAGAAAGTGAAAGAGATGTGGTTTGTGTGAATAAAAAAATGAGAAAGGAAGAGAGAAAAAAATCGATTTTTGTACATTAAGAGATTCAAATTGGTTATTCATGATGATTGGTGTATTGATGGCAATAGCAATATTGTAAATACTTGATGAAGATGTGGATGATAGAGTAAAACACTCATTTAAAAAAAATAATGGTATTTTCATGAATAACTCGAACATCTAGAGTGGATAAGGCAAATGAAAGTTTCAAAAAAAAATGATGGGTTAGTTTTGCATTTGACTTCAAATTTTGAGTCATTTTTGCAAAACACCCAAATTACTTTACTTTTTTAATATTTTTGTTGACTTTGAAGTTGAAAAATCCAAAAAGTGATATCTCTAATACAATTTTTCTTCTTCTTATTCTTATAAAAAAAATTATGTGTATTTTTTATATTATCGATTGTTTGCAAAAAAGAAATATTGCTGTCAATTTTTTGTTGGATTGAAAATACTTTTTAATTTAAAAAGAATTTATGGGTTATTAAATAAGTTATTAAAAGATTAGGTGAAAAATAAGATGGTAGAAATATGAAGTAATTAATAAAATACTAAAATTTAGTGATGTTTCCATTTTTAAACGACTTATTTGACTTGGGAATTTACGAGGACCCAAAAACCCGAACCGAAACTGACTCAAAAAATTGGTTTGATTCGTGTACGGGTAATGACATTTTACCAATTTGGTCTTATTGTGGAGGAAATGCGGGTCTTAAAACCGAATCAAGCCGAACCCAAGATTTGATGGTATCCAAAATACCCAAAACTTCTATATATATATATTAGGTATATATGAGATTTTCAGGATATTATTGATATTACATCGGATTTTTAAGTTTCTGATTCGGGTTTTTGGGTATTGGGTAAAATTTTAAATTTTCAAAAATAAAAGTAGGTTAATTGGATAAAAAAATTGGTATTTTTTGTGTCTTCGGTCATATTTTAAGTAAAATGTATTTGAATATTTTTGAGTATTTTTAAAAAAAAATTGGGTATTTTGGATACTAAATGCCCGAACTAACCAGAAATTTTTAGGAATCGATAAACAATAGGTATTTGTGGTTTCTAAACAGCTAGACACAAACAGACCTAAACCCAACTAAACCCGAATCAGTCCTGAATCGATAAATTCAAATTATCCTATAATATCTTAAAATGTAAGACAGAAATAACCACCCCAACAAAATCAAACCTGAACCCAACCTGAGGACTGGATGCTGGACCTACAATTTATCTTGTGAGATGTTACTCTCACAACAGAAATATCAACTTTATTAATAAAGATTTGTTAGGGTTCTTAATAACAATGAATATAAAAGTTAGTAGTATAATTTATGCATAAATATGAAAACTTATTTAATATTAGGATAAATACTAAGTGGGGGGTTTAGTAAATACATGAACTGAAAATTCATTAAATAATTTGAAACGAATTAATTAATTTTGTAAAGTCAAATTAAAGAAACTGTAAATTGGTATATTTAATGAATGAGGCCGAAAAAACGCCTGACAAAAAGATGCACTCGTAAAATACTAATTGTAGGGGGTAATAAAAGTAAAGAAGGAGGCAACGTGTCTTCTATTTAAAAGTCATTTCACATTTCACTCCCTTCCGACTCGCCATTCAAACACACTCCGATTCATTCTCTCCCTTAAGAACTATTTGGATCCACTTTTCAATTCAAACAACAAAGATGGCTTCGGAGCGTACATACCGGCGACACGAGACGGAGCAACCTCTCTACCGGAAGCCTGTCAAGCCGATCCGTTACATGCTCCGGGAACAGAGACTCGTCTTCCTCCTCGTCGGCATTGCGATCGCCACCTTAGCCTTCACGCTTTTCTCTCCATCCTCCTCCACCCAATCCATTCCCTACTATTCGGATCCGGTTTCCGGATACGGAGTGAGATCGTCGGAATCATCATCCAAGATCGAGTACATAACCGGTGGGATTGAATCGGTTGGAGGCAAAATCCCTCTGGGACTGAAACGCAAAGGTCTTCGGGTGGTGGTGACCGGTGGAGCCGGTTTCGTGGGGTCCCACCTGGTGGACAGATTGATGGCGAGAGGAGACAAAGTGATCGTCGTCGACAACTTCTTCACGGGGAGTAAAGAGAACGTGATGCACCATTTCGGAAACCCTAACTTCGAGCTCATCAGGCACGACGTCGTCGAGCCTATTCTTCTTGAGGTTGACCAGATCTACCATCTGGCTTGTCCTGCTTCCCCCGTTCACTACAAATTCAACCCGGTCAAGACGATTAAGACGAATGTTGTGGGGACGTTGAACATGTTGGGGCTAGCGAAGAGAGTGGGAGCGAGATTCTTGCTGACGAGTACCAGTGAGGTGTACGGAGATCCTCTGCAGCATCCTCAGGTTGAGACTTACTGGGGCAACGTTAATCCCATTGGTAAAATTACTTTCTTTACCCTTCTTTCTTCGTATTGATGATGATTCATGGAGAATTAGTGTAGTTGAGGTTTGTGAATGGCACAATTTGGAACAGGTGTTCGGAGTTGTTACGACGAAGGGAAACGAACGGCGGAGACGTTGGCCATGGACTACCACAGAGGAGCTAATGTTGAGGTCTGTGTGTTTTGTTACAAGAACCTTTGATGATATAGAGATAACTGATTATGAGGAACAAACAGGTTAGGATAGCTCGGATCTTCAATACTTATGGGCCAAGGATGTGTATTGATGACGGTCGTGTGGTTAGCAACTTCGTTGCCCAGGTAAAGGTTTTCTTTTTAGATTTAACATAAACGAATAGTAGATCGAAGGATGATGAGTAAGTGAATAGAATGGTAATGTGATTGGTGCAGGCATTAAGAAAAGAGCCATTGACTGTCTATGGTGATGGCAAGCAGACAAGGAGTTTCCAGTTTGTCTCTGATCTGGTAAATCCCCCTCTTTTTCCTCCTTAAGGTATTACAAAAGCAATAGAAAAAGTTCCATTCAATGTAGCCATGCTGCTTCAGTTTGCCCTTTTTATAGTCTTTTTTAACTTTCATGGAGTTAATATTCCAATTTTGGCCTGGTAATACAATTGTTACACATTCAAAGCTATGATATGGTGATCTCCCTAGCCTACAAATAGGTGGTTGAGAATGGATATTTGATGTTTCTACTGTTAATTTGATGTGGAATCTCTATCTATAGCGCAAAACAACTCTCTAGGATCAGATTTGTCACTGGGGCTCGCTAACTTGATGCGTAACAATATCAAACGATTGACAAAAAAAAAAAGCTCTTTATTGTACAACGATGTCCTTGTTTTCTTGAGTTGAAAAAAAAACATTTATTTCTCTTTTTTATGCGTCTCTCCATTACCTTGGATTGTTGGTTTGTGAGTGTAAGTAAACTTGAATGTAATAGGTGGAGGGTCTGATGAGGTTGATGGAAGGAGAACACGTTGGGCCATTTAACCTTGGTAACCCTGGTGAATTCACCATGCTCGAGCTCGCTAAGGTCTCTCTCTCTCCTGTTACCATTTCTCTCAAAACATTTTATATCTGACCGAAAGGAGTGAATATGGGGTGCGCAGGTGGTTCAAGAGACAATAGACCCAAACGCAAAGATTGAGTTTAGACCAAACACAGAGGACGACCCACACAAGAGGAAACCAGACATAACAAAGGCGAAAGAGCTTCTAGGTTGGGAACCAAAGGTGGCTCTGCGCCAAGGACTCCCACTTATGGTCAAAGATTTCCGTCAGCGTGTCTTTGGCGACCAGAAGCAGCAGGAGGGGACCACCACGTCTTCATCAACAGAATAAATAAATAAAATCAAGTAGTGGCCTCGCTCTAAGCTCCTATATATACTTCTCCATGACCACCGCAGCTAGGCAGCATGAATCGTAGAGAGACAGGACTGCATCGTTTCTTTTAATTTATTTCACATTCCTTTTTGTTATTTTTCTCGTTCTCAATGTAACTGGAGATCTTACCTCACACCAATTTTTAAAATCCTTTTTTTTCTTATTGTAATAATCTACATACCAAATAATCATAGTAACTCGCTGGTAACTTCGCTGAGAAACAATGTTTTAAAATCTATTACGTTTTACATAGCAGATCGAGGAACCAAACGGCCACCGTTCAAACCGCAAAGGAGATTGAAGTAGGTGCGTTTAGCTCTTCTTTGACCGTTACTAATGCCGTCAACAATAATCCTCTCGACACTAGCAGCTCGTATAGGTGTGACAGTGAGAGTGGCTGAGTCAGCTGTTCGATGGTCAAGCCAACTGATGATGTCAGCAAAAACAAGATCCACGTTATAGTCAGGCTCACCTGACGTCAGAGCGTGCCACATCCCAGGATACAACTTGAGAGTCTTGTCCCTTGAGCTAGCTTTCTCGTACAAAGCTTTGCTTATCTCTGGATCCGTCACTATGTCTGCTTCTCCGTGTAACACAAAGAAGGGCATTGTTATCTGCAAAAGTAAGATAAATCAAAGACTCTGATTTAATGACGTGTCTTCTTGATTTAACCTCACTTAACAAATAAACTAATTTCAAAAAGTCAAACCTCGTGGAGCGTGTCTTCGAGGTTCATGCTTGTCCTAAGCATTTCAAGTGCGGTCTTGAGCCTAGGCTTGTCTTGATATATCAGCTTGTTGTTCCTTACCTGCATTTACCACCAAAACCACATCTGTCTATAGCCAAATCTAAACATGATGAGAGATTATCTATATTCCATGAGACTATATATATTGAGAGACCTCTTCTCGCTTGGCAAGGTCCTTGAAAGCAGCATCAATCACGTCCTTTGTAGGAACTATTTTCCATTTAGGTATCATCTCTTCGACTCTAGTTAACAAATTAATCACCACTGGATGTGGCTTCACCTTCTCAGATATCTTCATTCATAATAAATAGCATTCCATTATCTCCTGTATAATCTAATATTAATGTGGGTGGTTTACTTTTATTGGACGGTTGTACCTTACACATTGGAGCCACAAGAATGGCGCCATTCCAGAAGGAAGGGTCTTTTTTGTGAAGCAATAAAGTGACTGCACCTCCCATGGATTCTCCATACAAGAATCTGCCTTCTCCATATACTCCTCTTGGGCTGTGGAAAAATTTAAAGAACATTGGGTTTAGGGTTGAGACAAATCCAAAGAAGTGATGGACGAATGTAAATGAACATACCACAAATAGAGGTGTAATAGTCGTAGCAATCATTTACAATATTGCTAAACTTCTTGATATAGCAACGAGATCCCATGGACCGACCATGACCTTCATAGTCCATTCCAAAAACCGCGTATCCGGCTGAAGCCAGTCTGATTCCGCATTCTAGAACCCAACACAATGTGTTGAGTCATTATTAGAGTTTACTTTCAAAACACCTAACTTAATAGTATCGATTTTTTTTTCTCAACCACCAAGCCATAGATCATAGATGGAAGGTGTTTACAGGTCATGTAACATATACAAATATATATATATACTCCGAAGACTGGAAAATAAAAATGTGATTTTGTGAGATGGGTAATTAATTAATTTGATAAGATATTGGTTACTCTCGGGCCGAGGGATGTTAAAAAGATTAAATGCAATTAAATAACAAGTATAGGGTCGTTCGCCAACCCAAACCAACCACCAAGACTTGTTGACCCACCCTTCCTAAAACTCACACTGTATATGACTTTACTCATCAGAGGCATTTAAGAAATAACATTTATCACACACCATACCCTCTTAAATGGTTTCTACAGCGAAGATAAACAAAAATGTCCTAACATGATAAGCTTAGCTAGAATATCATATCTTACTAAGATTTAAAAAACTATCCCCTGATTCCTTACAAATATATTAAAATGCATAACTCAACACAGAGTACAAGAAAAAAAATATATAGAGAGCCATGCATGGATTAAAAACAAAAATAGATATCTAAATGTCAAATCCCAGCGCCAAGTCAGTGCTCTGTAGTTATATTCATAAACGGAAAAAAATTATTTGGAGATAATGCAAAATATTATTCCTTTGATATAATGCATGCATGGAGGAAGAAGATCGATTAAGCACCTCTCATGGAGTCGCTACACTCCATTCCGTAACCTGCAAATGGATTTTCATCGTTTATATTATCCAGTTTTGTAATTAATTAAACCCTTTCTTGAACTCACCAGAAAAAGAGAGAGAGAGTTAAGAACAAATTTTTACCATGGCAGAGGAAAACAAGAGCTTTGGGAGAAGAAGAAGAAGATGATGGAATCCATCTACAAGTAAACAGCTCAACACCTCTCGAGTTTCTTATGAAACCCTGTGTTCAAGAAACATCATGGAGACTCTTAGCACTATGCTTCATTTTCAAAAACCTACCAAGGATGAGGGAAGAGAGAGAGAGAGAACCTCGTGGTATTGGTATTCAGACTTCATCTCTGGGTTATATCCGGAGTTGATGAATGTTTTCTGATTGATTGATGATGACAAGGGCGCAGAGAGATCTCTCTGAGTTTCTTTTTTTTTTTGCTTTCTCTCTTTCTCACTCCCACACAGACAACAAGGAAGCTGATGAAGAAGGTTTTTTTGAGGGCGGTGTTACCAATTTTATAGACTTATTTATAGAAAACAATTTGGAACACAGAAAATGATTTTTTTTTAATAAAAATTAACCGACGTCACAACGTGCGTGAATTTAGAAGAGACCCATCCATCCATTGGTCAGATCATTCTACAACAACCTACCTGTAACTCATAAAGTCAATTAAACCTTCCTTCCTTCCTTCTACATTTAATAACAAAGAGACCCATCCAAAGGACAAGTCTTTTAATCTCAAACATCATCCTCCTCCTATGGACCAACAAAAGGATCACTATTTCACGTACGTATGATCCCAACGTTTTGTAATACCCCCGCCAAACGCGCATTGCAAAACGCTAATCCTCTCTTGGAGAATTGTTTCCTTTACACCTTCCATCACTTCTTCTTCCGCGTCCATTATCAATTCCAAGTGGTCCAGAAACTTCAACTTGCTCTTCATCTTCTTCAGCTGGATTTAAATGAAGACAACGATGGGTCAAGACTTAAAACAACAAACAGTAGATAGTGGAAGGAGGAGACACAAACGTTCCCATCTTATTAATTTTCCAACCAACCAACCTGTTGGTCTATTATACTCGCAGCTAACTCTTCCATTTCTCTTTCTTCTTGATCAGCCAGTATTTTAGCGTGAGCTGCAGCAGCTCCAAGAGCTGTTGCCACTGACGCTCTCATCCTTAAAGCTGCAGGTAGCTCCTCCTCAGTCCCTTCTGCGTAGTTATAAGGATTGTAAATCTAAAAGGTCTTGAGTTTTACATTCTAAACCCGGTAATACTGATTGGATCACTATACAAGAGTTACCTTTCTCTCCTTGCAGTTCCTCCATATCCGATGTATCTTTGTCTCCATCATCTCTGAGAATTGTTTTAGATTAGAGTTGACAAGGACATGAGAAGTGAATTCATGAGCACATTTAAGGGGCTGTTGGAGAATCGAACCTGTCAACTGCAGAATTTTTGTAATCACCAGTTGTTTCGAAAATATCTTTTGGACAAGAGGCTTCATCACAAAGAGCAGCAATTGCAGCTTTTGCAGCTGCGGTTGTGACAGATGGACCAACTTTGCATGCCATTGCTGCCACCTGTTGCACAATATGTTGTCACTTTCAGAAATTCGATTTCACTAAAGTCTGCAGGGCACTGTTTGCTACAGTTGAATAATCCGAGTACTACAATCATAATATGGAAAAATAAGGATGAAGTGTTTATTAACCTGTTTCATAAGTGAACTATCACCATCTGATGTTAGTGCAACACGATTTCTTTTTGCTGGAGGCTCATCTTCATCGACATGATCTTCTTCCTTTTCTTCCCTCTTCTCTGTTTCCTTGTGTTCTTGACTATCAGTTTTCATCTGTTCTACAGGATTAGATGGAGACGAGAGGTTCTCACCCTCGGATGTGGGGGTAGAGGATCTAAGTCTTCCAGAGGAAGATCCCATCAGAAACTCTCCAAACGGGAGCTCAATGAGCTTGGAAATGCAATCAAGTCTAGTCTTTGTAGAAACACTTTGTGCAATGAGTTCCCAATCGTCTCCATGTTTGAGCACAGACTCCAGCAAGAGGAGGGTCTCTTCCTCGGTCCAGGCAGCTGCATGAGAACTCTCAATCAACTTGAAATCATCTGGGGAATTGTTCTCCCCATAGTCTCCATTCTTGAAACACTTGTCGCATAAAGTGACAACAAGACTCTGCCCCCAACATCATATGCTGTTAAGAAAACAGACAAGAATAACATGGTAATCCAACAAACAAAGAAACAAAAAGCTCTACCTTGGTATGTTGATAGAAAGCAGAATCACAGCTACGTTCTCCACAATGCCCACAAACCAATGGCTTCTTCTTAAAATCAGTGAACACATCAGAATAAGAGGTCAATGGGGCGAACTTGAGGGCAGGCTCAGCTCTTTCCTCAACAAGGGGAGGTACAGTAACAGGCCTCATGGAAACCGGAGTAGAAGTAACACGAATCCCAGAAGGACACCCTTGTTCGATCTTAACTTCACTCTCCTCCATGGAATCATCACTTCTCTTGAGGTGATTGATCAAACCCCATGTTTCGAGAAAGAGAAACACTTTACGGAGCAAATTGACATCGCCGACGAGAAACTTGCGGATGCTGGTGAAGGTGAGCCTGCGAGAAGAGTCTTCCCTGTACTTGTTGATGATGAAATCTCTGTACTCCTTGTAAACCTTAGGGGTTCGAGTGATGGAGCTCTCGGTGAAGAACTCAGCAAACTCGCGTCTTTCGATTTCGTGTATGTCATCCCATAAGAACCAACCTATGGAACCATTATCAAACAAACAAGAAAAATCCCCAAATCAAACGAAAACGAAACCCTAGAATAGGAAAAAGAAAGAGAGAGAGGTACTGGATTGAGCAGGGATGGTGTAGAGCTCGAGCTCTGCTTCTTTGAAGCTGCTGCTTCGATCATTACTACTCACTTCCATCTTCTCCTTCCTTAGATTCCCTCCAAATCTATTCAGCCCTCTTGAATCGCAATGTCCAACGCTCAACTTTTGCTCATAAAAAAATAAAAAATAAAAATAAAAAGGTCAATTTCCTAAATACTTCGGAACCTCGGTACATTTGAAAAAGATTTTAAATTACAAAACCAGGCCCAAACTGTTTACCTCTTTCTCAAAGTCCAGAGTCCGGCACCATTACCTATCAGCTTACACTATATACAATGGTTAATTGGTTAAATCATTAACATTCTTTTTTTTGAGTTGATTTCTCTATAGGACACATTTGTGTCTTCTTTGACAATTTAAAACACAATGTGCTTGAAGCACACTTTCACAGTTTTCTAGATGTCTTTTTGACATGAATGCCCTTTGTTCAGCAACAAAGAGAAAAAAAAAGTGTAATTGTTTTATTTTATTTAGTTAGGTGTTTTAATGTGGACATGAATGAATGAAAAAAGTGAAAATTTTAAAAAACTCTAACATAAGAATTGTTTGTGTTCATAGTTAAGGAAGCTTGGCAAAAAAATTCTTGTGGACAAATCTTGTTTTAAAAGACTGTAAGTTATAATGCGAATAGACGAGTTGTGGATACGCAAGTAGTGGACATAGGTTTGTGGATTTGTTGTTTGTGGATAGACAAATATTGAAAAAATGAGTTATAAACCTTCTGAAATTTTTGAGAATGCTTCAATTTCATCAGTAGCACGAGCCTTTAAGTTGATTATCTCTTGATTTATTTCAGTTTATAAACCTATGGATTCATTTTCTCTTGAGTGCACTCTTATCCTCCTCTATCTTCAACAATGACCACAACTCATGGAGCTTTAGTTTTTGTTCTCTCTATTAAAACAGCTGCAGCGTTCTTGTGTCCTCTTTTTGATTAAGTGAAAATGCAATCAACCAAACAAAATATCATGTTCAATAAACACATAAGGACAAATTATATTATGAGACTATTATATAAAAACTTCAAAACGTGAGGAAGAATTTATAATAGTCAACAAACAAGAGTTTACATCATCCCTAAAATCTCTAATGGACATATCACAAAACATAATTACAAACTCATATTGTGAAAGAAGAAGAAGAATTTGGGATTTTTTGAAATCCTGAAACAAAATCACAAATCCATTGTATTTTGGGTTTTATGCCTCAAGAAGAAGAAAAATCTAGAGGTATCAGAGTTACCGTACGACAATTCAGATTAGTTCTCACATTTTTTCTTGTACGTCTTTGAAGATGTTCAAGTGAAAGCTTCAGCTACTGATCCCATAAAAATTAAAAGCCAAAGAAACCAAGACCTCCGCAAGTGACTTGGGCGAGTGAGGCATAATGGGTTCAAGTGATTTAGCTGAAGCTGTAATATAAGGAGGGGATTTGACCACCGATTTTGATGACGATCACAGTCAAAGAGGTTTCGTCGAGTCAGCGCAAAACTTACCGGATTTGGCTTCAATAACCACAAAGGAGCTCAGATAGTTTGATGGATGTGAGTTCATGACTTTGGAGACATCACTTTTGATTTGACGAACGAGATTTGGTCCACTCCATGGCTCAGAGATGGAACCAGAGGTAAGAAGAGTTTGGTGATGAAGATAGGATTCAGGAGAACAGAGTCAGACGTCGATGACTACATTACCAACAACGTCAGTAGATCTGTCCCAAGGAGAGGAAGAAGAGGAAGAAAAGAAATCATTAGTAGATCTGTCACAAGGAGAGGAAGGAGAGAAATAAAAGAATAGATTCTTTTATTATTTTTATTTGTCTGGTTCCATGGACACTTTCGTTAAGTTAGAAAAATATAAATGTGTTGTGAAAGTTTAGTTGAGGGTAGAAAAGACAAACTACATTAAAAAAGTGTGTCTTAGGTAAAAAATGTCTTTATGTGTAAATAGAATGTGACAATGTGTCTCTTTGGGTAATTTTTTAAAATAAAAACTCAACACTCAGTTCTACTTTTTATTTCAACTTTTCTGTTTTTGTTCCGTAAATATATGTCAATAATAATATTATTAACTATAATTAAAATGAATAAATAAATAAACTTAATTTATCTTAAATAATTTAATTATAAAATATTAAAAATTTGATACATTTCACACAATAATATTATTAATATAATAAAATCATTGTTGAATAATATTAATATTATAGTTACAAAATTATATGTCCAAATCAAATAAACTAAATCGTAATTTATACACCATAAAAATGAAGAATTTTGATATATAAATATTTTTAAAAAATATATTTATTATAATATTCATTTAAATAATCTGGATGAAGTGGACCTCATGTTTTAGTTATTCAATAAATTCAATTCAAATGAATCCACATCCTCATTTTTTTTATTTTCAACATCACCAATATAGATATTCAACAAGTTGAATAACTTATTCTAGTATTCCATTGCACATAGTCTTATATCCCTCTTTTTGTATTGTTAATTAATTTACTACCCAAAAGTAATGGATACTAATTTAGCTTCGATGATACTCTCTAGGAGTGGGTAAAAGAATCGAACTAACTGAACCTAAATCAAACCAAAATATGTCTCAACTATTTAAATAATTTTTTTATTAATTAAAACAATTTATTCTAATTTTAAACCAAACCGAAAAAGTGTTTATTTAATAAAATTAACTGAATATACTAATAATATTAAGATATACACTATTTATCCATATAACCTAAACAAATAAATATAATTATATATTTTTTATTTTTGAAGTTTTAAATGTTTACAAATTGCATTGCACCGAGGTTATTAGTAACAAAAAAATTTACACATGTATATATACATATATTTGTTATTATTAAGACCCCAACAATTGTTTTGAAGCGTTATGCATGTTGCCATTTAAACCCTAAATGAGTAGAAAAAGACACATTAATAATCAAATAAAAAAACATGAATCTCATATACTACCATCAAAACTAAAAATTACTTATAATATTTCTATTAAGTATAAAATAGTAATATAAATTTATTAGATTATACCTTCCATAAAAATGTGTTTATATTTAAAGTTTTAATACCAATAGTAGAAATTTAGTGTCCTATGATAATTTATTATATTGATAAATATTTTCGTAACCAAACTATAAAAAAACTAAAAATCAATTTGATTGATACGAACAAACATAAACTAAGCCAAACCAAATACAAACCAACTTTAATATAAAAATTTCCATTGACTTCGGTTAAAACAAACCAAACTGAATCCAAAATTATAACCGAAATACCCACCCCACCCCTATTACGTACGTAGTAAAGTTTAAATGGTTGAGAGACCAAAAGAACAAAGCTTCAATAAGAAACCTTTGTAAATCTTCAAGCATATATGTATTCTGTATTACACCAAATCCTTTTTCAAAAGAATCTATTTTTTCGTGATAATTTTATCTGATGCTAGTTTCGCTTTCAGATTAGTTGCAGTGCCTAAGACCCAAATGATAATAAAGCTTGAAGTGAACAATAATACATAGAAACTGTCTGAAGAGGGTACAAAACATATCCATAAGCAAATAGTTCCAACTAAAAAAGAGAGACAAATCTAAACACTCAAAAAGAACCTTCTTAGTTCATCCTCTGGGCAGCTTCCTTTGCAAGAACCCTTTCCTTGGCCTTTGTCTTGGCCTGAGATTTGGATCCCATTATGCCTCCTCCCCATTTCTTCCTGTACTCTTCGTACTTGTCGTTGAAGTTTGCCTACACACCAACACAAGAACCAAGTTCAACATCATAATATTCTTTTAAGTTACCTTTGTCAAAAGAAGCTTTTCTACCTTGATGGCTTCAAGGATTTTGCTAAACTCAAGCTTGTCCTCGTTCTTGACAGTGGTCAAACACAAGCAAGCAGCAGTCTTTTGGTGTACAACCTGAAAGTAGGAGAGAGAGAGATCAACGTAAACTAACTGTTAAGTAGAGAAAACTAGAACCCCAGAGTTGGAGATGAAACATACAGTTCCAAGACGAGATTTGCCTTTGACAATGCAGTAAGGGACTTCCATCTTCCTGCAGAGAGCAGGCAACCAAACGACCAACTCGATGGGGTCAACATCATGAGCAATGACAACAAGCTGTGCCTTGTTCTGCTCGATGAGGTAGGTGACATGGTTAAGGCCATATTTCACAACAATAGGCTTCTTGGATTCAGAAGGCTTTCCCTCAGCTTCAGCTTGGGCCTTCTTGACAAGGCGCTCTTTCTTGGCAGCTTTGTCCTCTGGCCTATACTTGAGAAGGATCTTGAAGAGGCTGGTTGCTGCAAGTGTCATAACAATAAGCAACCAAACCAATGATGCAATAAGCAACCAAAGTAGAGATTACCAAGATTCTTGTCGAGGGTCTTGGTGAACTGGTTCAGGGCAGGTGGGACCTTCAACCTCTGCTTAAGAATCCTCTTCTGCCTTTGAAGACGGATAGACTTAGGCCATTTGATGTAGCGGGTAAGATCCTTCTTGGGAGGAAGAGCTCCACCGATACCAAATTGCTTAGGCCTTCTTTCAAACAGAGGGTTCGTTACTTTCTCCTGAAAAATATCACAAAATATAACAGAACAGACCAATAATGAAACATGTGAATGCTTGACAAAATAAAGAGATGATTACCGTCTTCTTCTTGGCAGCTACCTTCACTCCTTTCTTTGGGGCCTAAGAAGAAAATCGTATCGTAGCTAGTTAGAAAAAATGAGTAACACGAGAGACCTATTGCTAAATTCATTCATTAGCTTAGCTCTCTACTACCAAACCTCAAAACATAACAAGAAATGCTCGTCTTCACTGTAAGGAAACAGACATATATGTTAATCTTTACTTAAAGCGAATGCAAGCAGGAGAAGTGAAGCAGTAGCTCATGTTCGATGAATACAACTCTACCAAGGAGACACACAAACTAAAAGGAAAAGAGTGAAGAGAGATCTACCATCTTCGTCCAAATGGGTGGTTTCTGCAAACGGACGGCGCTGGATTCGAAAAAACAAGTATCTCTAGGGTTTTGCTTTTATATACACTGTACGATCGATAGGGCTTCTTTATTTTCTGTATATATAGTTTTATTTTTACAAAAAAAAAAATAAACGAAATTTTCCTTTTTTGAAGAAAAAAGTTCATAATTTATGAAAGAAAGTTGGGAAATATGGGGATATATACATAACACATACGTTATTAAGTATACTAGTTTGAAATCTGCATTTTACGCGGAATGAATGTATAAATATATGTAATAACAATATAAAACATGTTTCTTCTGTGTATGTAACTTTTATAATACAAAAAGAAATAAAATGTAGGGTATAATGTACAATAATAATTTTTTAGTAATTAAATCTATTAAAAAAATGTACATTTCATATTTTTGCGTCCGTTTTAGATTTTACGATATTGATCTGATTATTTGAAAATTTTGATGAACTCACTAAATCTGATGGACTGTTAATTTTATTAATAAAGACATGTTTGATATGTCACTAAATTTATTATTAATACTTTGTATATCTAAGGGCATAAAGAATCCCATTTGGGGTTTTTATTTTTATTTTTTACTTTTTTTTGCAAATTAAAAAAAGAAGAAAAAAAAAATTAAAAACGAACCAATCGCGGATCGCCACGTGTCAGTGGGACCCGCGAACAGTGCAAGAAACCATTAAAAACAATTTCTTAATTAGGGATTTTAGGAGATGATGTGGGGTCCGCGAACAGTGCAAGAACCCCCTCTAAAAAACTCGGATAATGATGCTCTAAGTAATAAGGGCATCTCCAACCCTACTCTATTTTCTCTTCCAAACACCATTTTGGAGTAAAATCTACTCCAACCCCACTCCATATTCAACTCCAAAATGGAGTAATGGGTAGGGTTACTCCATAAATGGAGTAATCTTACTCATTACTCCATTTTGGAGTTGAACTTTTTTTATTTATGATATAATCATTTAATTCTTTAATATTTTTATTTCTTATTTAAATAGTATTTAAAATAATAAAATAACATGAAAAATAATTGGATATTCCACAAAAGAATATTTAATATTCTACATCAAAATGCATAAAGTAATTATAAAAAAAAACATAAATAATATAAAATAAAAATAACATAACATAAAATAGATTTAATAATCCGGCAAATCGCATTTGGAAAGATATTGAACGTGCATTTAGAGTTCTACAGTCACGCTTTGCCATTGTGAAAGGACATGTTCTTTTTGGAAGAAAATTTGTTACATGACATCATGACTACATGTATAATTTTACATAACATGATAATTGAGGATGATCGTGAACTTGATGCACCAATCGAATTGGAGGAGAAACTCGATTTACGATTTCAAAATTTTCTTGCTCGATTTAGGAATATTAAAGAAGCTCATTTTTCATTACGAAATGCATTAGTTAAGAATTTGTGGGGAAAATATCCTAATAATAGTTATTGAACCTATGTATTATTTTTTATCATTTCTTGTACTTTTTAATAATAAATTTTAATTTAAATAAATTCTTTTTAAGGAATATTTGTAAACATAAGATAGTTTGGGATTTATTGGTAAATTTTTATAAGTAAGAGGTATTAATAACAATTATTAATTACATAAATATATAATTATTTAAGAATATATAATTTTGGAGTAAAAAATGGAGTAATACATTGGAGTAGAACTCAACTTCATTTTGGTGTTACACCATTTTAGAGTAAAAAATGGGGTAATACATTGGAGATGCTCTAAGTAAGACAAAAGAAAAAAATCATTTACTCATCTTAAAAAAAATCTATTAGTTTTTTGAATGGTACGGTTCCTTCCACATGTGGTGTGATAGGTGCTTTTTATTTCATAAATGATATGGTGTATAGCGGATCAAATGCTAGAATGGACCAAATGGGGACAAAAAAATCTCAAATAGACCCATCCCTTTTTCTTTTTATTGAACATTTAATTTTAAATAGAAATTTAGATAAAATACCTTAAAAACCTAAAGAATTCAATATATTTACTAATTCATGTCACTACTATCCTACCCAGAATCCAACCCAGATCCAGACCCAAAACCCGACCTGAAACCCGATCCAAGTAACCCTCAATTTTTTTTCTTCTCCCTTTCTTCTCCATCAATAGTTCTTTCACATTAAAACAAAATCAAAAAATTTCTTCAACCATCCACCAGATTTTTTTTTTCTTATCCTAAATCGGTACACCCATAGTCATATTAAATCGATCATATCATACCCACAATCAAATTTCATCTTTTACGTACAAGATTCAAAATGAATAAGAACGCAGAGTATTACTAGTACAACTAGTACAACTCCATTTAGTACAACTAGTATAACTAAAACGAGTATAACTAGTATAGATAGATTAAGTATAACCAATATAACTAGTACAAGTAAAACACATATAACTTTGCAATTAATATAGTGATCTTTATTTTATTTTCAGCATATGAAGATGATAGAAAAGAGTATGATGTAGAACCAATAAGATATGTTGGTCTAATCTTCCCTCTCTTCATGCATGTGTCAAATACATGAATTGTATATTTTTAATAATATTTGATTTTGATGATGATTTGTTTACAAATTGTACTAGTTATACTAGTTGTACAATTTTCAAAAAAAAAACAATTTTATCTTTTTTGCTCTTGACGCCAAAAAAATTGATGCAGAACTAGAAAAATCTTCAACCGTGCTCCAAAAGCACGAGTCACCAGTAAGAAGAATAAAGAGGGAGCATGATGACAACTAAGGTCTCATTTCATGTGAAATAGATAATTTTTGGGGTTACTTTTGGAAAATTATGTTTGTTATAAACTTATGTTCTTTTTAGTATTAAAACTCATGTTTCTTTTGATGTTAAACTTTTTTTAATAGCTTTAGAAACTATTAAAACTTATTTTTCTTTTGAAACTTATATTTTGTAAGCGATAATTATGTTTAGTTTAAATATACATGTATTTTGGCATAATTAGTACAACAAATTCAACGAAGTAATAATATTTAAGAATGGTATAACTAATATAACTACTCGACATTAGTGTTCAACCATAATTGTTAAAATATGATACACATTTAAAACGTGATCTATATTTAAAATAATATTAAAATAACAAGTAGTTGTATCAGTTTTCTAGTTGTACCGACTGTACATAGTTGTACTAGTTTTTGAGTTATACCAATTTGTGCATAGTTGTACTTTGACAGTGAAATAAAAAATATTAGTTGTACCACATAATAAATAGATTTACCTCAGTTGTACCACTTATTTATGTTTACATGTATTTTCCCTGTTACAATAAAATAATTAGTTTTGTAAAAATATATTTTATGTATGTTTCCAAAAAATTATGTGGAGAAACGAATTAACAAACCTTAAAAGTATAAGGTAGATCATGTAAACTTATAGAGTTATGTGATAATTAAATTTTTTTTTTCAAAACTTCAAATTAAATTAAAGAAATTTTCTGAGTACATATCAGTTGAGATATTTGATTGTTTTCTTCTATGGAATATCAAATTAGTTTTGTTGATTTCTGAAATGTCAAAGTTATACTAGTCTTACATAGTTGTACTGGTTGTACCGGTTTGTACATAGTCGTACTAGTTTTTGAGTTGTACCGTTTTGTACATAGTTATACTAGTTTTTGAGTTGTACCGGTTTGTTCATAGTTGTACTTTGGCAGTGAAATAAAAAAAAACTAGTTGTACCACGTAAAATTTCAACTTAAATCAGTTGTATCACTTCTTTATGTGTACATGTCTTTGCCCCAATACAATGAAATCATCAATTTTGTTAAAATACACTTGATGTATATTTTCCAAAAATTATGTGGACAAAGAAGTTAACAAACCTTAAAAGTATAAGGTAGATCATACAAAATTATGTGATTGTGTTATAATTTTTATTTTATTTTCAAAACTTCAAATAGATTAAAAAAAACTTTCATAGTACATGTCAATTGAGATATTTGATTGTTTTTCTCATATGAAATACCAAATTGGTTTTGTTAATTTTTGAAATGTTAAAGTTATACCAGTTGTATCAGTAATACTCTTCCAATATATAATAAAAAATTATAACAATTGTTTATATGTCTAGTTTTAGGGCTGTACCAATATTTTAACATCATGGCTTTGTAAAAATATGTTCAATATATGTTTATTTTAATAATATGACTAATATAGTTAATAAACCTTAAAAATATAAAGTATATAATGTAAAATTAAGAGTGTAATGTAACAATTTAATAAAAAATTGAAAAACTCAAAATATAGATGAAATTTTGTCATCATATACTAACTAGAATATTTACTTGTTTATTTTATGTGTAATTATAACATTTATATACTAGTTATACAATTTTTAACATATTTAATTGTAGTAGTTATACTAGTTATACTCAGTCGAATGTGAATAAGATAAGTAAAATCGTGTGGTCAAGATTAAAACATATACATGATGATCTAATGGCTCAGGTTATCTCTTCATTAAGGGTAAAATTATCTTTTTCTTCTTTTTGGTCTATGTAGATTTTTTTGGGTTGTAGTAGATTATTTTTTCACCATTTGGCCCATTTGAGATTATTGTCCGTGTATAGCAATGACAGCGGATCAAATGATGATATGGACCATGAGGGGTCAAAAAAATCTCATATGGTCCACTTACTTTTCTATTTAAAAAATAAATTAAAAAAAATTCAAAAATTGGAAGAAAAGACCATAAAATCTAAAAACTTCAATTTAATTACAATTCCAACCATTGAAACCCACTAACCCAACCCGAACCAGACCCACAACCCGACCCAGACCCACAACCCGACCCAGATTTAACTTTATTTTTTTTGTTCCTCTTATCTTTTTCATTCTTTCTTTTTTCATTTTAAAGCAAAATTAAAAAAAAAATTAATCACTTATCAATTTTCATTTTATTATCTCATATCAATTCACCTATTCTTATTTAATCATTTATGATTTTTTTCGAAATCAAATTTCATCATCTACATATAAAATTTATAAAAAATAAGAACACAGAGTATTAATAGTAAAACTAGTACAACTCCAACTAGTGCAACTAGTACAACTAGAACAAGTATAACTTGTACTACTAAATTGAGTATAACCAATATACCTCGTATAACTATAACTCGAAGAACTAATACAATTTTGTAACTAGTATGGTGATATTTGGTTTTTGTTTTCAGCGTATGAATGATACTAGAAAAATATGATCTTGCTAAGTCTAATCTTTCCCGGTTGCATGCATCAAAATCCATGTATAACTAGAACAACTATAACATGTATAATTACTACAATCTTACAATTATATGATTATTTTAATTTTTATTTTCAGCGTATGAATGATGTTATAGAAAAGGCTGATGTATAACCAATGAAAATGTTGGTCTAATCTTCCTAAATGTGTCAAAATATATTAATAATTTATTTATATAACATTTGTTTGGATAATGATTTTTTTACCATTTGTATTAGTTGTACCAGTTGTACTATTTATGAAAATATCTTCTTCATGTTTTTGCCCCGAAAACCGAAGAAGACAATTATTGAACCAGAAAATGTTGTAATATAAGATCTGGAAGAGTATGCTCCAAAAGATAATGCGTAAGCCATCGCGAGTTCGAAAAGGATGCATAAGCATTAACGTTTGGTATTTAGACTACAACAATAATAGTTTAACTGGTACAATTGATTTAACTATAATAGTAAAAATTAGAGTAATCGTAATCATATATACAAGAAGAAAATGGTGAAACCTGCATCTTTTGATATAAAAAAGATAACATACCTATGTTTGTTGTGTCTACAAATTTGATTTCAAATAATTTTTGATTCTTATATTTTTAAATTAGTAAAGTCCACTCATAACACTTAATTAAATAAAATATATATTCATAAATAAGCAGTGAAAAGTGATAATGACATATATAATTTTCATCATTAGTATATATTTACATAAACAAGAAGGACTATGCAATGAAGAAGAGAAGAAGAAGAAAGACGTGGTGAAGAAGAATGAAATTGTAGTGAAGAAGAGGAAGCTCGATCGTGGTGTGCACGGTGGGTCATCGTCAAATACAATCAAGTGGGCTCGAAACCGCGAGAGAGAAACCACATCTTCTCTGGACCATCAAGGCGTTCTTTACTCGGAACCATCACCACCTTCTCCATCTCAGAGTGAGCCTTAGAAATCATTAAGTCAATAAAAAATTACAAGTAATTTGGTATAACTAATATAAAAGTTTCAACTACACAATTATATTTAAAAATTTATAAAACATGATGCACATTTAAAACAATACTGAATAAAATAAAAAGTAGTTTTACTAGTTTTCTAGTTGTACTAATTGTATATAGTTTTACTAGTTTTTGAGTTGTACCACTTTGTGCATAGTTGTACTTTGGCAGTGAAATTGAAAATATTAGTTGTACCACATAATTAATACAATTACTTCAGTTGTACCACTTATTTATGTTTACATGCATTTGCCCAGTTGCAATAAAATCATCAATTTTGTAAAAACATATTTCATGTATGTTTTCCAAAAATTTTGTGGACAAACAAGTTAACAAACCTAAAAAGTATAAGGTAAATAATGCAAACTTATGTGGTGGTGTAAGAATTACCATAAAAAACAAAAAAATCATGAAAAATAATAAGAAACCTATCTAACACTTACCAATTTGGCCATTTAATTTTTTATTTCATATGAAGTACCCAATGAAATACATAAATTTAAGAAACTGAATAGTTGTACCAGTTTTACCAGTATCACTTATTTGGTAAATAAAACATAGTTTTACCAGTTATACTAGTATGACATGTATGGTTTAATATATAGTTGGACTAGTTGTACCAGTTTTTACATGTCTGGTATAAGTGTTTTATCAATATTTTCACATTATAACATTGTAAAATTGTGTTATATATATTTTTATAATAATATGAACTACCTAGTTAAGAAACCCAAAAATATAAGATATATAATATAAACTTAATGGTGTAATGTAATAATTTAACAAAATGTTGAAATCCTCAAATAAAGTATACGAAATATTATCACCATTAACTAACTAAGATATTTCTTTGTTTATTTCATATTGAAAATATGATTTAATAGTCGTGTCAATTACAACAATTACATATAATACATGAATTATATAATTTATATACCAATTATACCAGTTATACTAATTATATTATTTGTTAATATGTTTAGTTGTACGAGTTATACTAGTTATACACATCTAAATGAGAGAAGAAAATTTGTATGGCCGTGATTGAATGATGGAAAAATGATCCTATGGTTGAAAAAAATAGTGGGTCCCAGTCAAAAGAGAAAAGAAAATCGTGTGGCTAAGATTAAAAGAGATGTGAGATGATCTAATGGTTGAGAATGCACTTTCATTAAGGATATAATAGTAATTTATTCTTTTTGGTCTATGTTGAATAATTTTGGCTGTGTGAGATTGTTTTTTTGCCATTTGGTCTATTTTAGATTAAAGCCCAATGATAGCTTTCTTTTATCTCCGCAGTTTCTTGTAGCCTATGTGAACTCATTCATGCCTTTTGGATGAGCTTAAAAAGAGTGAGTCCATGCCTGAGTAATAATTTTGTATCGGCGATGACATACTTTTGTATTCACAAATACAACTATGACTCGGTGATGAATTATTCACAAAAAATAATATTTCATTATTTTCTCAAATGTTAAATACAAAACTGTTACATGACAAATATTGATGACATGTATGCCTAAATAGTTACATACCAAAGATTACTAAACGTCTTCGGGTCCTTCTGAAGTTGTTAAAAAGTAGATATTCATACTTCTTTCATGGTTAGTACATGTATTTCTATTCTCCAAGGTTCTTTACCTTCCGTTGTTGAAAAATCCATACTATAAGCAAGTTTAGTTATTTTGATTTCAGAGCGATTATGTGACATGGAGAGAGTTTTGTTCCTTCGTTTCCTTCTATTGCTTGTGGCTTAATCTGAAATGATACGTCGACTTGCAGAATTTTATTTGGAAACATCCTTAAAGGTATGGAACTCGTGGGAACAACCATGAAAGACATTTTTTCCTTCCATATTATTGTAACATTTACAGATAGACATGATCGAAAGTATTTTAACTTATATTATGCCCATTTTTTTCTTATAGTTAAGGTACCATTTTTAGTTTAGAACAATTTTGTGGAAACCATTTATGTGTTAAACGACTGTGGCTAACAATGGCTATAATAATTCAGATTCTAGGCAATCAAAAACAAAAGGATAAAGGTTTTCCTATCAGGTACCCATGTTTCACATCAACCTCCAAAAGCACATTCCTCTGTTTCTACAATTGTTCCCGCGAAAGCTCTGCAGCCAACGGACGAGTCTTGAAGTCTTGGAGAAGAATCAACGCTGAAGACAAGTCAAGTAAAATCAAAGGATACACTATTAAGCTGACTTCTCCTGTTGGTGTTCCTCCTGTTACGCACAAACCAAAGAGACGTAGACATTGCCGTAAATTGCGGCAGAGGCGGCGTCAGAGATTGAATTTGCGATCGATATGTGAATTCGAATAAATTATTTGAATTTGTAGCACGATATAGGTTAGAATCTGACTTTCTCATCTTTGCTTTAGAGTTTTCACCTTCATCTTGTGTCTCTATCGCTTGGTTCTAACTTCTAAGTTAGCAGAAAGAATTCTCGAGAGGAGATTAGGAAAATGATTTAGATTCAATAATTACTTCCATAGAGATATGTGCAGGTTGAAAATTAAATTGTAAACATCAACTAAATCGGTCTTCAGTTAAAACAATTGATAATATATTAAAAATGTAGTCGATACTATATATGACTTGGTTGTATATTAAAAATGTAGTCGACCTCTTAACGATATATGATTCAAAAGACATCCATGCGTTATGAAAAAAAATAATCATTGTAAATGTGGGTTGAATAGTAATGGCATTTTGTGTAATTACTCTTGTAAAGGAAGGATAATTTGTTATTTAGGCTGAAAATTATTATGGAGTGACACCTCAGCAATGGCATGAGTGTAAATAATTTACACAATAAAAGTTATTCTAAAATGTTTGTCTATTAATAAGTAAGGGATACCAGTAACACTTAATAGGCTATGATATGTTATATTGTTTAGCAAGTTACAGAAATATCACTATTTGCGCGTGAAAAGGTAAATTAATTAAGTTATGTGTTCTGATAGAGAAGTAACATTCTATTATGTGCACTAGATTTGGTTGAAATGAATTTTCCACATGAGTTTTTACTTCATTCCTCTTCTACACGTTCACGTTCTTTGAAGGTTATTTACGGAAAATTTTGGGTGAACTTCTCACATCCTTGGGCTTGTACGGTAGAAGAGGTATATTCTTTATTTATGTGCCCCTTAGGAATATCAAACAAATTGTAAATTTGTGGACATATACATAACACATACATTATTAAATATATACACATAACGCTTAATATGCTATGATATGTTATATATTGTTTAGCAAGTTACCCAAAATATCCATATCTATGTGTGAAAAGGTAAAAGGAGTCATGCTATCTTTATTTCGGAAATTGAAAAGTCAGTTGAAAGTGTGTTCATCTCACGTAAACACATGTTGTTTTATGTGGCATTTTTTCAGAGTTTCCTTACCAATAATTTAGGTAAGCTAAATGTGGGCTTAATATTATGAAGTTGTAAATGATGTGGGCTTGGGCTTTAACAACACTACTTTGTAATCCTTATGGGCTTTCACCAATATAATGAAATGGTTGACAAAAAAAAAAGAAACATAAAATTTATCTATTAATAAATCATTCAGTCATTAGACCCAAACCTGACATTTAGACACATATTCAGTTGGGTTATCTTCATACTTTGTGATATAAATCATTACACTCTTATTCTACTAAAATAATTGGATACAAAGAGAGATAATTCTCAAGAACTGAAGAACAATGTTGTTGCCCCTCAGTTATTTCTAAGAAGCTTGAGTAATCGCTTTCCAATCATTGGATCAAAACCATATTCCATGTTAACCTAAATTTAAGTTACTCAATTCATCACCAACCAAAACGAGAACACAATTAGATGCAAAATCTATGAAACCTTTGATTATATGTATCTCGGCAGCGCATGTTGGAGTTGGATTTTGCTATGTTTCGTACCCAATCTGAGAAATCGGTCCAATACCATTAAGATTTGGAAAAAGACAATAAGTCCACAAAGGTCCAAAGCTCATCTCGAACTCAAAAGATGGTCCATGCCGAACTGACATATTCAAACCATAGTGTAATGGATGTCTAACCATTGAAATGACCATAAAAACACCTAATACTCGTAAAAGATCACGTCGCCAGTGATGATTCATTCTTAAGAAAACTATAAGAGAGAGTCTAAGGACAACAACAAGGGGATCAGAATTCTTCTAGAGCTAATCTATACTTTACGCAATGGAGTCGTAAACAGTCAAGTGAAATCCAATCCACAAAATAATGTGATCTATGGGAAGCTCGAACCTGCAGCTTCCGCCTTCTTAGATACACTATGTATCCATACTAGGATTCCACTTGTATTATCAATCAAAAATACATGCCTTTTATATGAAATCATCAATATACATACTTTTCTTAGATTCTTCTAATACACACTTTCAAAACTTTAAATCTAAATTATGAGTGGATTTTGAGCTTCATCCTTTGGCACTAGAAGGAGGTTGCGATTCAACATAAAATCCTCTAAATAAGTTGACATGAAACACATATCACAATAACTAGACAAAACACATTTGCTGCAACAAGAAATAGTGTAAATGTTACCAATCCTCATGAAAAATTACAACAGCTTAACCTGGACGGTACAACGGTTAACTAGGCTCCATTTTCTCAATTCAAAAGAAAATTCGGTTGTCGAACAGCCCCAAGTGCACCAGTTCAACCTAGAAAACTCCTAACCATTCCACCAACAACAGTCAACAGAGCCACATCCAAGGCTGCATGTCAACCTAAATACCTGAAAATTTATGACCTATTCTTTCTGTTTTGCTTTGCTTCAACATTGATTGAACGAATCTGTAAAGGTAAATACTAAATAGGTAAATAATAAACCGCCGGTAACGACTCATCATGTTGGAGAAGATTATGATTCTTCCAACAACGACATGACAAACTTTCTAACTGTGTAATAACTCTTTGTTTGATTTTTAAAAGACCTAATTATCAGAGCTACTACCACAAGCTCCCCAACTGAACTCAAGAATATGAAAACTAAGGCACCAGCTCTGTTTCAGAATTGCAAGAAATTTACAAAAAAAAAGAAGAAGCTAAAGGCACAATGGACCAAGACGCTGCTAACGAAGCCCAACAACGGCACAAGCTCGACTCAAAACATGTCACCAAACCAGGCGTGTACCAACGGTCACCAAAGATTATCCTTTCCGAAAAAAAAGCAGAACATAAAGCAACGGTGACAAAAGAGTACGGAGGCTGGAGCGTATGGAATCAAGCTGGAAAATTCATTTGCAGCCCTTGATAAGCTCACTGACGTATGATTGAAATACCTGGCATCAGCCCTATCAATCTTTAAGGTTCTTTCATTTTCAATATATAAGTAGTATCGATGTAACCCAAAATGGTAAGTTGGAAAAGTTGATAAAACGCATTCATCTTCATTAGTTTCTATTTTATTTTATGGTATCAGATCCATGGACTTACGAGCCATGGATCTGTATCAAACACCTTCTCTGAGCATCACCAACAGCGTCACGGTGATCCTAACTAAGAAGAACTATATCATGTGGAAAGCGCATTTTGAAGCCTTTCTCAATGGGCAAGGACTGCTTGGTTTCGTTAATGGTCAAGCTACTAGACCACCTCCTACAATCACCGTACCTGGTATCAACGGCGCAGACACATAAGCTGCTCATCATGAGTACAAAAATGGTTTCAGATGGATCAACTGGTTAAGTCGTGGTTACTCGGTTCGTTCTCAAAGGATATTCTCGGAGTGGTTGTTAACTGCTCTACATATCATGAGGTCTGCCTTACCCTTGTAAGTCATTACAATCGTGCATCTTCTTCCCGCTTGTTTGAGCTCCAGCGCAAACTCTAAACTACCTCTAAAATGGAGAGGACAATGGCTGACTACCTCAAAGATGTCAAAGCTACTTGCGTTGAGCTCTCATCCATTGGTCATCCAGACTCAGAGAGGATGAAGATCTTTGCTTCTCTCCACATACTTGGGAAAGAGTACAAGCCAATCAAAACGAGCATTGAAGGCATAAAGGACTCTTTTCTTGCTCCCTCATTTGAAGATATTATCCCACGTCTCACAAGCTATGATGATCGCCTCCTGAGCTATGCGACTGAAGCTTCAATCTCACCTCACTTGGCCTTCTGCTCAAGTCGAGGACGTGGCCAATACTCACGAGGCAGAGGCCTCTACAATGTACAAGGAAGAGGTCACCAACCATTCTCAACAAAAGGACAAGGATTTCATCAACATGTGATCTATTCAAGTGGTTCATCAGTCTCATCTGGTTCAAGCGACTCAAATATTAGGTATGTGTGTCAAATCTGTGAAAAACCTGGTCACCATGCTCTCCGCTGCTGGCACCGGTTTGACAACAACTATCAGCTTGATGAGATGCCAAATGCTTTGGCTGCTCTTCGCATAACATATATGACTCACTCTCCTGGTCATGAGTGGTTCCCAGATTCAGGTGCTACCTCTCACACCACGAAATCTCCTCACCATCTGCAACAGTCTCAGGACTACTCTGGATCCGACTCTGTCATGGTAGGAAACAGAGAGTTCCTGCCAATTACACACACCGGCTCAACTTCTTTATCCACCACGTCATGTAACAACCCTAAATCCGATGTTTTGGTCTATCTGAATATTGTTAAGTCGCTTCTATTAGTTTCAAAGGCTACAAAATATTATCCTTGCTCCTTTGATTTTGATTGTGATGTTGTGTGTGTTTATGATAAGGCCACCAAGAAACTTATTCTTCAGGGAAGCAACACTAATGGACTTTACAGGCTGTCTGATTCGCCGCAAGTGTTCTATTCATCTAGACAAGTAGCTGCATCAGATGAAGTATGGCACTAGCGGTTAGGACATCCTAGTCCTCATGTTCTTCAGCTTCTCTCAGCAAATAAATCTATCTTACCAATAAGAGCTCCAAGTCCTTTTGTGAAGCATGCAAACATGGAAAAAGGCTCCCTTCTGCCTTTTTTTCTTCTACTTTGTTGTTCTAGGTCTTTGGAAAGGATCCATTGCGATTTGTGGGGACCTTCTCCAGTTGTTTTAGTCCAAGGGGTTCGTTTCTATGTAGTCTTTGTAGACAACTTTACTCGATTCTCCTGGTTCTACCCTTTGAAATAAAAACAAGATCTATTTGCAATTTTTGTTAAATTCCAAAGTGTAGTTCAAAACCAATACGATAACAGAATTGGATTTTTTCAATGTGATGGGGGATGAGAATTTATAAGCACTGCCTTCTTGCAACATCTGGAACAACAAGGAATTAGATAACTTATCTTATGTCCCCACACTTCGCAACAAAATGGCCTCGCGGAACGGAAACATAGACAAATTACGGAGCTGAGACTGTTTATAATATTTCACAGCAAGGTTCGATTGAGTTATTGGGTTGAGGCGTTTTTTTACGGCAAACTTTCTCAGTAACCTTTTGCCTCACACTGCACTTGCCAATCCTAAAAGTCCCAACAAAATTTTACACAATAAAGCACCTGACTACAGAGCTCTTCGTGTATTTGGTTGTATTTGCTTTCCAATGTCAAGAGACTACTCACGGAATAAGTTGGATCCTCGGTCTCTCAAGTGCGTGTTTCTTGGTTACAATAAGAAGTTTAAAGGATATCGATGCTTTCACCCTACCACTGGAAGGGTTTACATCACAAGACATGTCATCTTTAATAAGTAGAGATTTCCCTTCGCAGCTGAGAATGCTCATCTACAACTTGCAAGCTCTACTCCTCTCATGAGTGCCCGAAATCAGAGCTTCTTACCACAACACAATATCAATCTTACTTCAGAAATTCCTATGAACAGACAGTCTCTTTCAGAGACACAATAGCAACAAACCACTCAGACAACTCACCAAATACCAACACTAGCTCATATGTTCTCAGAAGCTGATTTTCCACCTTTTCTCTCCCCGGCAAGAATCAACTCGACTTCTTCATCTAGACCTTCTACATCTCCGTCTACTGTGTGTGTAGGAGGAAATTATGGGTGTACGTCAAGCTTAAATCATGTTCCTATAGGCAACAACTCTTCTCCTTCCACACACAGAACATACTCTCTGCTTTAGCGCCCCATAATTCATCAACTCACCTCATGACTATGAGAGGAAAGGCTGGAATCACCAAACCCAATCCAAGATATGCCTTACTCTCATAAGACATGCAGTCCAGAACCAAAAATGGTAATAGAGGCGCTAAAACATCCTAGTTGGAACAAAGAATGCATGAAGAGATGGACAATTGTGAGATCACTCATACTTGGTCTTTGGTCCCTTACACACCAGACATGCATGTTCTAGGCTCGAGATGGTTTTTTCGGACCAAATATAAGGAAGATGGTACTGTAAAATCCTTTCGAGCACGCCTTGTTTCTAAAGGTTACGATCAGGCTGAAGGTATTGATTATATTGAAACTTATTCCCCAGTTCTCCGTTCTAAAATTGTTCGATTAGTCCTGCATATATCAATTGTAATGCAGTGGGAGATCAAACAACTAGACGTTAAAACGCATTTTTCCACAGGGACATAACTGAGACTGTGTACATGAGGTAACCAGCGGGGTTTATTGACAAGTCCAAAACAAACCTTGTGTCTCCTGCACAAAGCCCTTTACGGACTGAAACAGTCACCTCACGTCTGGTTCAATAAATTCAGCAACTATCTCCTGGAATTTGGATTCATATGCAACATCAAAGATCCGTCTCTCTTTGTATCTTCTATAAGGAAAGGATGTGATCATGATACTCCTTTACGTCTATGACATGTTACTCACAGGTAACAACTCTGCAGTTCTATCTAAGCTTCTCGATGATGTCAATAAAAGTTTCAGGATGAAGGACCTCGATAGGATGCACTACATCCTCGGGATCCAAGCTACTTTTATATAACGGCCTACCCCACAACTGGGCGGATCAGCCGGCCCTGCAGTGCATCGACCCTAACCCCTCCCCTGTGATACAACCTGCCCGAAATCACCCCTAGGCCTCGGCTCACAGGTGGGTTATTGGTGTGCTTGGAGTTACTCGAACCCAAGACCTCACCCTTTGACAGCTTCTCTGTAGGAGTTAAAGGGTGAGGTCTTGGGTTCGAGTAACGCCAAGCGCACCAATAACCCACCTGTGAGCCGAGGCCTAGGGGTGATTTCGGGCAGGTTGTATCACAGGGGAGGGGTTAGGGTCGATGCGCTGCAGGGCCTGCTGATCCGCCCAGTTGTGGGGTAGGCCGTTATATTGATCATGGACTTGTTCTCTGTCAACAGCGATATGCAAAAGATATATTAGTTGTTGCCTCCATGAGTGATTTTTCAACAGTGGCTACACCATTGCCTCTGCAACTGAGTAAAATTTAGGACCAAGACAAAGTCTTCGCAAACCCCTTTTACTTCCACAGTCTAGCCGGTAAACTTCAATATCTTACCTTGAGTAGACCCAACATACAATTTGCAGTATGTCAAAAGATGCATGCCCCATCAGTATCAGACTGTCATCTTCTCAAACGAATACTGAAATATGTAAAATGAACAATCTCACTAGGATACTGACTTCACACTAAGGGTTTATAACGACAACGATTGGGCAGGCTGTCATCATACTCGCCGATCAACTGGAGGTTTTTGCACATTTTTGGGATGCAATCTGATCTTCTGGTCTTATAAGAAGCAGCCAACTGTATCATGCATCTCGACTGAAGCTGAATATCGCTCTCTTTCAGAAACTGCCTCGGAACTTACTTGGATCAATAACATTCTTCGAGAACTTGGTGTTTCTCTACAAGTCACACCAGAGCTTTACTGTGACACTTTGTCATCAGTTCATCTATCTTCCAATCCCACCTATCACAAGCGATCGAAACACTTTGAGCTTGATTATCTTTATGTAAGAGGACGGGTGGTGCTATATGTCAAACACGTTCTAGTCTGTCTCCAAATCGTGGATATCTTCACAAAATCTCTCCTTCTCTTGTTTTCCTCTCCTTACAATACAACTCGGTGTCGATGAAACACCTACACCAAGCTTTGAGTCAAGCTTTTGTCGTTGTTGGGATATTACCAAAGCTTGTCCTTTCCGAAACAAAAGCAAAACAAAAAGCAACGACGACAAACAAGAGTAAGGAGGCTGTAACGTTTGAAATCAAATTGACAAATTCATTTTGCAGCCCATGATGAGTTCACTGACGTATGATTGAAACACCTAGCTTCAGCCCCACCAATCTTTAAGGTTCTTTCGTTTTCACTACAAAAGCAATATCGATGTAACCAAAAACAGTAAATTGGAAAAGTTAATAAAACGCATTCATCTTCGTCGGTTTCTATTTTCTTTTACTAATGGCTCTATCCTGGCCCATTATGTCAACTGCATATAGACTTTCGAAATCAAGAGGAATCCACTAAGCAACGCAGGTTTTCTTAAATTTATCTTAGTTGAGATGTTCTTATTTCTTTCTTTAAAAGCTGAAACTGAATCCAGACAACAAAAACTAAATCGATAATGTATAGAAGAACTAAATAGAGACATATAAAAGTCTCCAAAACACCAACTCTACAAGTTTCTATATAGAGAGTCGGGACTCCTATACTTTCTCAGGGCTTTGGCTTCTAAGCTGAAGCAACGAACGTGCTCAATACATTTCTCTTGAGAGTTAATTCATCAGCTTTCACCGGACTTATCGACTGCAGCAGCAAAGTAAACCATAGCAAACATGTCAATACAAAAAACTACTATTGTTTCTGGATTGCAAAGCAATAAGCTACTGTCATATACAGAGAGAGTTTCAGACCTTGCCAAGGACACGTCCAAGCCGCTCGACTTCTTTGGTAGCATAGCCTGAACCTTTTTCTATGTAGCTCTTTGCGAGTTTCGAGTAAAGCTTTCCATACCTATTTATAGAGTGAATTGCATCATGAAATGCTCAAGATTTAAATAGGAACAACAAGAGAAACATTATCATTCTTATTCCATGTAATGATGAAACGCTAATACTACAACATACCTTGCAGTGGAACCCTTAAGGTTACTAGCTTCCTCTTCGATGCGAGACAAGATTGTTTTCTTCTCATCTTCACTGGCCGCAACTAGCTCCTTTACCAACGCATCTAAGCTTTCAACTATACCAGCCTATAAAAAAATCAGAGATAAATCAACAAAAGCTATCAAACTTTAGAAATAAAATTGTAATGCTACAAGAGACCTTTGAAGTAAGCTGCCCTTGACTGTCTCTGCTGGTCCCAACTTTCTCATTAATGAAGCTTACAAACTCATCTAAGTCTCTTCCACCCTCATATTCTTGACCGGCTTTGTTGTATTTTGGGAAAGAATTTTAGTGTTGGGAATCCACTTACTCCATACCTAGGTAATGATTAATGTACAAAAAAGGTATATGTTTTCATCTCTCGGTAAATATACATGATTTTTATCGGTGAATCCAACTTACTTCTTGCCAAGGCTTCTGTGTGCATCAGCATCCAAGTTGGCGATTACAACACCTTCTTCCTACTTAAACACCGTGGCTACCTTTTCATATACCTGACGAATCAAATAAAGAAATCACAACATTAATAACAATGTGAAATTGGACTATTGTTGTATCAAAAAGTAGACACATAGTTGAAAGAGCTTACAGGAGCGAGGGACTTGCAGTGGCCGCACCTGGAAAATTTAATACTCAGAAATTAGAAAACAGAAAGAAAAGCAAAACCCATGGCAGTGAAGAAAGAGATAGTACTACCATGGGGCATAAAACTCGACGAGGACATCTTTGTTCTGATCCAGTACAATCTCATCGAAATTATCAGGTGTTAACACAACTACATTTTGTGGAGCTGCAACTAGTTTCACGTTGGTGCCTGAAAGCATATTTGTTCAACAATAAGCAACATCACAACAACAAAAATTAATTGAAGAAACTTGTGAGTTTTAAAGACACGAATTGTACAACAGTAAACGAATGTAAAATAAGACAAATCCGACCAAATATCATAATGCCATGTTGGCCCATCAATGTATTTCCGGCAATATCACACTTGCATATCAACTAAAAGCAGCAGGAACAAATGATTGAACATTTCACCAACTTAATCTAACTCATTAACCATGTCTAAACAAATATCTCATGAATAATCGCAAGAAAATAGACTACGCTTAGCTACTACTATCGTCAAGGAGAGTACCTCCTTCCTTGTTGACATATTCAGCCAAAGCTTCAGCATTGCGTGCACCTTCATACCTGTTAAATAAGAAAACAATACATTCACCATCTATTCCTATCCAAATAATAGATTTGCTTGAGGAAAAAAAAAACATACTTTTGGGGTTCAAGAGAACCTTTAGGAAACCATTGAATGGTTGGATAACCACTAACACCATACTTAGTGCAGACGCTCTTATGCTCATCACAATCTACCTGCAAAAACAATAGTAAAGAACCCATCATCTGTATATCTCTCATAACACTGGAGCTACATACAAAAAAAGGAATGAGACAATGACATTAGCAATCAAGACAGACTTAGCTTTCTTGAAACTTGCACCAAGCTTTTCATACTCTGGAGCTAGTTTCTTGCAGTGACCACACCTGTAATGTAATATTCACCAGCACATAGAGTAACTCTACTTGCTCACTAAAAACCATTTTCTTCATCAATTTAAAATCCACATACTCATCATCGAGATCAATACAAATCGAGCAGAAAATTTACAGATCAAACTCACGAATCACTATAGCTGCTTTAGAAAGTAAAAGAAGATCCATACCATGGAGCGTAAAACTCGACAAGAGCTCCTCTATCTTTACCAGTCTCCTTCTCGAAGCTATCATCCGTCAAAACAACCACATCGTCTGCTACGGCTGACACCACAAGCAACGCGAGTAAGGCTGAACCAAACCAGATCTGAGATTTCGCCATTCTTCTGAGTTCTGAGTAGCTTTGATCTCTCTCTGTTATTAACAAAAGTTTCCATAATGATTAGAGAAGAAGGAACATAAATGAGAAAGGAAATTAAAAAATAATGACATGGCGTGATGTGGATCGTCGATTTAATCACCAACGGTGATGGGGAGTTCGTACTACGTGGCTGGGTTACTTGTCAGATTACAAATGGTCCACATCTTTCTCGGAGAAGACAAGCGAACAAGTCTTTCCACTAGACAATCTTGATTTGTCTGGGCCTAAATGAGCTTTTTGTGGAAAATATAAAAAAATTAAAATAAAATAAGCCCAATAAATAGTCTCTCCTAAATCAGCCCAACGATGTGTGCTACACGGTCCATTTATGTAGTCAATGATAAAAAAAACATAGGCCTTTCTCTATTAAATAAGGTGGGAGAAAAGCAAAAAACGAAAATCATTCACATGTATTGTGTATATGTTGTGAATTATAAGTGAACTTCGGAAAAATATATATATAATTATATTGTGGTAATATGTGAGAGTATGAGAGCAAATGATAAAAAAGAGTAAAAAGGAAGTTTTTGTTATGTTTTCTATATCTTTACAAATGAAGAGTTTTGACCCTATATATACATAAGAGAAAAAAAGAAGGATACATTTTCTGTATCAAAGACAAAGAGACACGTACATGATAAGAAGGACAATCATTTTCCTGATGTTGAATAATGCATAATCATTATTTTTTAACATTTCTTCTTGATTATTCTTCTTATATTACGTACTGCCTCATTAAAAACTTAATCATAGAAAAATTGGAAGGGATAAAAACCATGACGAGTGAAGTGACGAATCTCCCTCTAAGAATGATAGACATAATTTTTTTTCACAGATCACGCAAATGCCGCATTCCGATATCGTAAACGTGTTTTCGGAATGTTGTAGTACGAAGAGCATTTGTAAACAAATTTGCGGGATTTTCATGTGACCATACATACTCTATGTCCACTTGTTGATTTTTCTCGAGCTCTCGTATGTATGAGAAAAACATCGGAGGGATGTGCTTTGTTCTATCGCTCTTTATATAACCTTCTTTGAGTTGAGTGACACAAGCCAAATTTTCTTCAAATATTTTCGTCGACTCTTTCTTATCAACTATTCCACTTGCTTCTTGTATGTGGAGACTCATTTACCTAAGCCACACACATTCTCGACATTTTCATGAAACGCTATAGTTTCTGCATGATTTAATGAAGTCGCAACCTGAGTTTGTTTTTGGGAACACCAAGAGATCGCGGTTCCACCAATTGTAAAAACATAGCCATTTTGCAACCGAACTTTATGAGGATTTGATAAGTATCATGCATCTGCAAAACTAACCATACTAAACTCATGTTTTTAAATAAATTAACCCTAGGTCAATTTCACCTTGAAGGTGACGAAATATATGCTTAATCATGTTCCAATGCAAGCGAGCAGGAGAAGAACTATATCTTGCAAGCATGTTAGTAGCAAAAACAATATCAAGTCTAATACAATTTTCAAGATATAAACGGCCACAGATAGTGCTCATATAAGGTACTTCTGGACCTAATATTTCTTCGTTTTCTTCACAGGATCTAAAAAGAACTTTCTCTACATAGAGAGATCTATTTACCATTGAAATACTCAAAGAAGTAGTTTTGCCCTTAAAAATGTCTCAATAACCTTTTCGTATAATTTAATTGATGCACAAATATTCCTTCTCGAAAATGCTCTATCTGGAACCCAAGACAAAACTATGTTTTGCCGAAATCTTTCATTTCGAACTCTTTTTTAATATGAGTTCGTGCATCATCAACTTCCTTTTAAGTTCCAATAATTTTTAGGTCATCAACATATACAACAATGATCACAACGCCAGATGACGATTTCTTAACAAAAAAACGTATGGACATATCCGCATTATTCACATATCCTTTTCACAATAGATATCACTTAAGCGATTGCACCACATGCATCTTGATTGATTTAATCTGTAAAGTGATCATTGTAACTTCACCGAACAAATCTCCCTAGACTTTGCTTTCAATGCTTTTGCATTTCCAATCCTTCGGAGATTTTCATGTATATATCATTATCCAGTAATCCATACAAATATGCAGTCACAACGTCCATAAGATGAATTTCAAGATTTTTCGATGCCGCTAGGGTCATCAAAAATCTAAACGTATTTGCATCCATTACCAGGGAATATGTTTCCTCAAAATCAATTTCCAGTTTCTTAGAAAAACCTTCGGCAACTAATCGGGCTTTATATCGTGTTACTTCATTTTTGTCATTTACCTTTCTCACAAACCATGTGTACCCAACATGATTTATATTCTCAGGTGTTAGGACTATAGGTCCAAAGACATTCTTTTTATTCAAGGAGAGTAACTTAATTTGTATGGCTTTTTTCTACTCCTCCCAATCATGTCTTTTCATACATTAGAATAAGGACCTCAGATCTGGATCATCACTTTCGTGATTTGTTTCCTTAGACACAGAAAATAAAAACATTCCATCAACATCTTTTATCTTATTCCTCATCCATAATTTTTCATCTCGAGCGTAGTTGATGGAAATCTCATACTTTTTTGTTCCCTTCTCGTCATCTGGATCTTTATCTTTATTTGGTTCTTCTTAAACTTTTTCATTTATGTCTTCTTTCAGACATTTTTCAGTATCAAATTCTTCTAAAACTTTTTCATTTTACTAAACCAATTTCTTTTTTTTTCCAGAGATTTTTATTTTTAGAACCCGTTGGTCTCCTCCTCTTCAATTGAACCCTAGGTTCATTCATTGTGTTCCCATCATTTTGTTCTTTAGGAACAACAACTTCTGATGGAACATCTTCAGCAGGTATATATGATTTCACCACCCTTCTTGTATCTGTGAATGCATCTGGTAACTGGTTTGCCAAATTATACAAATGCACAATTTTCTAAACTTTCAGCTCTCGTTGATTCCTAAGGGGATCAAGGTGTAACAACTACAGTGTACATCATGTAATATCTTTAGAAATTTCTTCTCATTAAAATGGCAATCGACAAATCATTTCGTAAACATATCATCAGTTACCGGTTCAAGATATCTTATTATACTTGGTGACATATAACCCACATATATTCTCAATTTCCTCTGTGAGCCCATTTTTGTTCTTTGTTTTGGAGCTATCGAAACATAGAACGCACACCCAAAAGCATGGAGATGAGATACATCTGGCTCATGCCCAATTGCCAATTGTAATAACGAGTACTTATTATATGCACTCGGTCTTAACCGAATCAATGCATATGCATGCAATATAGCATGACCCCATACTGAAATTGGGAGCTTTGTTCTCAATATTAACGATCTTGCAATCAATTGCAACCATTTTATCAATGACCCAGCCATGCAATTTTATTTATGAATATGGGGAATTGGATGATCTACATCAATCCCCACTGACATACAATAATCATTACAAACTTGCGATGTAAATTCACCAGCATTATCAAGCCTTACTTTCTCAATTGCATATCCTGAGAACTGCGTTTTCAGCCTTATTATTTGGGCAATAAACTTTGAAAACCATATTTCGTATCATTCAAATACACACATTTGACCATCTACTAGATGCGTCAATCAATACCATGAAATACTTCAATGACCCGCACGGTGGGTGGATCAGCTCACATATATCACCATGAATTCATTCCGAAGATATTGGTGATTCATGCCCAAATTTTGCTGGTGATGGTCGAGTTATAAGTTTTCCTTGAGAACATGCATTGCATGTAAACTCGTTCATTTGCAAATTTTTCTCGTTTTTAACAGATGGTTATTCGAATTTTGCACTATTTTTTTATCATGACTGAACCAAGATGTCCTTACCTCTCATGCCAGACTTTAAAAGTATTAGTAAACTTTAGGTTTATATGGCATATGACTCAGCCATGTTTATTTTCATACAATATAGTCTAGAGGATGACATTCTTAACTCTTCCAGTATATGTTTTCTCTCAGACTTAATGCAAAGATATTCAATGTCATATTTCCTCATAGTCTCAATATGATATTCCTTTTTTCAGACATCCTTAAAACATAACAAGTTTATATGAGACTCAAAAGAATACAATGCATTACTTATTTTAAATATCGTTCCCCCTGGAACTGAAAATTTCACTCTTCCATAGCCCTTTAATTATCGTATGCGTTGAGGCACTATCTGCCAAACATATATATCCATACATAGTCTCAAAATCTGGAATTTTCTAATTTAAATATTCATAAAACATGTATTACTAAACATGAAACATAGCATATATCTTACAACAAAAGATATAGATACTATAATATAGGAAACTTATATCATATCGATCTTATATCACTCATCGATTCTCTCTGAATCAAGCAAAAAATCTGATACGTCGAGATGAATATCATCATTTAAACCATGAAAAGATGGCCCAGGTTCATCAGATGAAGTTTTTTTTCACTTCATTTCTCTTTCCCTTTTTGGAATTCTCTATACAGATCAACTAAGTGTTTTGGCGTACGACAACTACGTACCCAATGACCTTTCATGCTGCATCTGTAGAAAACTTTTTATGTTTACCTTTTATCCCCCCGGTCCCTTTAATTTTTGTGGAAATTCTTATTATTTCTTTCATTATATGGACATAATCTTCTTCCTCGTCCTCTTCCACGACGATGATTTTGACCACGTCCACGTCCTTGTCCTCTCCAATTATCATAACTAGATGATGCAACATCCACTTCGAGGAATGAAGCAGATCCAGTGGGATGAGCATGATGGTGTAAAGTCACGAGTTGATTATTCTGCTCTGCTACAAGGAGGACTTGCATCAATTTCGAGTAACGGGTATGCTGATTCGCCCGACATTGTTGTTGTAGGACTACATTTCCAGGATGGAACGTGGAGAGAGTTTTCTCGATCATCTCATAATGACTTATTTCCTCTCCACATAACATCATCCTAGATGTAATTCCGAACATCGAAAAATTATATTCACTAAACACTTTTGTAGTCCTGGAACCGGAGATGGATCCACTCGTGTTTAGCTTTCGGTCAGATCACATATTTCTGGTGATTGAACCTCTCTATTAGTGATTGCCAGAGGTCCCCTGGATCCTCTTTCGTAATATATTCATCTTTTAAACCATCATGTATGTGGTTTCTTAAAAATATCATGGCTTTAACCTTTTTCTCATCAGACACCATTTTCGAACTATTGATGGTTTCCAAAAGCATGTTTTTCTCTCAGGTGCATCTTTGCACCCACTGCCCAAGTCATATAATTATTTTCCGTAATATCAAGGGAATTTATTTCGAGTTTTATCAAATTCGACATGATAATTGTATTTATAGAATAACATATATATAAATATAATAAAGACGAGAATTTAAATGCATAATTTAAATGCGAAAAATAAAGGCATAAAATTAAATGCAGAAATTTAGAAAAGAATAATTAAAATTTGAGGCTTAGCGTATCACATGATCTGGGGAGACATAGTCTTCCATATTGATCATTTTTTAAAAGACGCCAAAGCCTTCCATATGGTCCGAGGAGACATAGTCTACCATTTTGACCATTTTTTTTATTCAAGGTCCGAGGAGAAAAAATCTACCATTTTAACCATTTTTATTTATTTAAGGTCCGAGGAGACATAGTCTCCATGTTGACCTTTTCTTTTTATTCACGGAGGCAAAGCCTACCATATGTTTCTCTGATCGTGAAGGCATAACCTATCTTAACAGTCAGTCGAGAAAGGCAGCACCTATCATCCCCGGAAATAAACAGAGAAGACTCAGCCTCTCACTCCGGAACAATAATAAAATTAAAATTACTGGAAATTCTTGAAAACATAAATTAAACCTTACATCGCTTGTATAACCTCGTTTGGTATAAGAACCTCGTGTTGATAACGTGTTGTGAACTGTAAGGATATTTCGGAACGATATATATAATTATAGTATGGTACTACCTGAGAGTAAGAGAGCAATTGATAAAAAGACTAAAAGGAAGTTTTTGTTACCTTTTCTATATCTTTACAAATGAAGGGTTGTGACCCTATATATAGGATAGGAAAGTAGGATACATTTTTTCTGTATCAATGACAAAGAGACACATGTATGATAAGAAGGACAATCATTTTCCAGATGTTTAATAATGAATAATCATTATCTTCTAATATTCTAGACATTGTACTTGTGCACACAAGATAACCAACCTTAACAACTTATAACTTTATAATTGTTTTAACTATTTTATATCTTAGTATAACAAAATGTCAACTATTCTTACTGCTCATTCCTAAGTCCCACATTTTCTAACGTGGAACTATAACTTAGATAGAACATGCATGAGCTGCAGAAAGTGAATTATGAGTTTGATCTCAAACTAGATTGCAATTCTTTTTGAATTTGAATGGTTCTTTAATAAAAAAAATTGGGACCTTATAAGTTATAGAAAAATATAGTTTCATTTTATACATCATCCAAAAATCAAGAGAGGTTTTGTTAAATTTTGTACCTTTAGAGAACTTGTCTCTTGTTGGAGGTGGGTATTGTTCTCTTAACAAAGCCTATTAAACAGTAAACTCGACACTTTTAAAATAATGGAAAACCACAAAAGAAAAAAAAAGTCAGCCGAAAGCCCTAGAAAAAAGGAAAGAGACACGGCTTCATCTTTGTATAAATAAAGAGACTCCTTAAGTTTAAGGAAACATTCAGATTCTTCTAGGAACATCGCCTATAACCTAGACAAACACATACAAAGAATCATCTAGGCACTTTTCCTATCATATATACATAGAGCGCCCAACTAGGTGCATGGCTTGTCATCTAGGAACATCACATCATATCTAGGCGTATTGCCTCTCATCTAGGCACATCACCTCACATCTAGGCACATTGCCTATCATCTAGCTATGAATGCTAAAATGGGAAACCCACCACAATTAAGATCCACCCTATTTAGAACTCATACTTGTTTACACCCATTTAAAATGGTCTATTAGGGGTATCCATCTAGACTCGCAAATATTACATTGACTCATTTGGACATGTTTAGACCCATTTAAATTGATAAATGATTTTATATTTTCAATATTCATTTATAATGTAAGACTATTTGAAATAAATTTTTATTTTGTAAAATAATAAAAATATTTAAATATTTATTATTGGAAAGGGGGTTTAAGTTTTTTTTTTAATTCGCAAAGTCGAGTTTTCTATTTAAAACCATCAACTTTAATTTTTCCGCTAAAACCAAAATTTCCCACCACAACTGCACAATCATGTTCCCTCCCCTCGAAACCACACAATCAAATTTTTCCGCAAAAACCACAAAATCACATTTTCCCGTCAAAACTACAAAATCATGTTTTCCCGTCAAAACCCAAAATCAAGTTCCCGACCCCTCCAAAAAAAATCCCGCAAAATCATGTTTCCCGTCGAAACCACAAAAATTATGTTTTCCCACCAAAACCGCACAATCAAATTTTCCCGCCAAAACCATAGAATCACATTTTCGTGCCAAAACCGCAAAACCGTTCCCACAAAAACCGTAAAATCACATTTTTTCTGTAAAAACAAAAAAAAATCACGTTTTCCCTTAAAAACCACAAAATTGAGTATTCCGCCAAAAATGCGAAATCGAGTTTTTACGCTACAATTCAAAATTGAATTTTCCTGCCAAAACTACAAAATCGAGTTTTCCTTCTAAAATTGCATATTCAAGTTTTCCCGCTAAAACGGTAAAATCTATTTTTCCTACCAAAACTGCAAAATCGCCTCTCATCTAGGCACATCACATATCATCTAGCCATCTAGGCACATGTCTCCTTTGCAATAAGTATGATTAGTTTGATCCATGTTCAATATGTATGTATGCAGCCTTTAACTATGTTTAAATGTAACTAATAAAACATCTTTTGTGTTCATCCGTGATCTGGGCATCAGAACATAGCTGAACCAGAGGTCGACCATACTCACTATTCAACCAACCGAAGAACCAGTCATGACATATGTGAACTAAAAATTCCAAATCTTACTAACCAAAAGAAATTTCAACATGAATTCAATTTTCCTGGATTCTAAACTCATCCATGGTCCAAGGATAATTGGAATCATATCAAAGCTTCTCGGATCATGGATGAGTTTAGATTTGGGGTTATTGAATTGACGACCATAACCCCGATTAGTTTGACTTTTTCTTTCTGAATTTTCTACCACTGTAACATTCACTTTAGGGAATGACGTAGCTCTTGTAGGTCGGGAGTTATAGTTTTTGATCATTGTTATTTTCAGCCTACATGAGGGTAACCATCAATTTACAAAATCTTGTGTGCCCATATTTATGTAAATTTGGGGTAGGACAAGATGCTTTGTGGGAAGTAAGGTATGTCTTCTCGAGCATTTTTTCTTCAGAGACGGGATTACCATAATATTCCAGTTGTGAAACTATCATCAAAATAGCAGAATCGTAACCCTCAACATTTTGAGAATCCTGAAACCTCAGTTTTTTTACACTCTTACAGAGCATGAAGAGGATTGATTGCCTTTTGGTTGGCAAACCTTTCTTTGAAGGCTTGCCACAATTCAGCTGGGTATTCAATGCTCGCATAGTCAAGCGTCATATTTTCATCTAAATTTTTCCTAGGAAATTATCGCTTCGCCTTTATGCTCAGGAAGCGATTTGTTTCCAATCTTAAATTTTTAGTTAACTTTTTCATCACTAGATGGGGTCTCACATTTGTGGTCCATGCGACGTAGTCCTCTCCAGTTATTTTGAGACTTGGAAACTAAAGATGCTCAATATTTACCATTTAATTTTCTAAACAAAAAATAATAAATTTTATTAGTAAATCATAGTCGTTAAAATGAGCCTTTTACATTAATTATACAAGAAATTATCAAGGAAACATATTACATAGAAAAGTAAACTGATATTTATGTTAGACTCTTTCAAAGTAAATTTTACAACAAAGAGCAAAAATACAATCGTACATAAAATAAAAAAAAAGCAAATCATCTTTCATGCAATGGGAAAACCGAAAAAGAGTGATTTGAAAATATGTGGAAATAGTGTATTTATAGATGAAAATACTGTTCATAACCATTTGAAAAAGGTAAAAAGTGAAATTTTTTCTTGGAAAATTTGCCAAATATGACTCACGATTTGATTTTAAATGAAAAATGTACCTCAAATTCAATCAAAGGGAAAACTAACCCAAAAGACTAAAGAAATTACAACAAACCGCTTATGACAAAACAAAAAACTTGTATTGAATTTTACCATTATAACTCATTGCGTGAGAAGACTCTGAGAAAGTACACTAAATCTCAAAAATAATTTTTTTTTTATAAAACATATTTATATGGGGGAAACTGAAAACATGTAATTATAAACATTTATAAATGATGTAAATTTAGACTAAATTTGAATTGTTTTCAACATAGATGAGTGAATGTGAAACGAGTCATGATAGTCTTTGGTTAGGTTTTGGTAATGAGTTATTTACACTCAAAGTCACTTTTCATCTTTTTATTACATCATAAGACAATTTCAGCTAATGAGGTACTTTTTTGTAACTAAAACTATAAAATTGTTAACTCATGTGAACAAGATGGTCCCACACTTGGCAACTTCCATTATCTCTCTCCTCTCTATGTGTGATCATCACTATGTTTTTCTTCTTATTTTTGAAAAACATGTTCGGCTTCTTCCTTTTTTCCTGTAAATCACATTTTTATACAAATCATTCCTTTTTACCAACATAATTTCATCTTCTCTTTTATTTTTGTGTCACTGGCTTACTTTTTATTGCAAATTTACAGATCCAAAAATCAATGCAGCTTACTTTTTATGTGATGAAACACAGACACATCGGAAATAGCGACGAATAAGTGGTGAATCTTCTTTTTAATCACTTTTCCAATTCTTTCATGTCTTTGGTTCATGTATATAAGAAAAAAATTGATAAGAACAAGTAAAAACAAGTTTCTCGTAAACCTCTTTTTTTTTCCTTCCTCCATGAGTGTTTGAAACTCCTCATCGTTACCACCTCATTCCGGAGTGATCCACCACCAAATAACGATTCACCACCGCGGGTCTCCTATTCAATCCGACTCAATTAGCTCTGTTACCTACTACTCCTCCGCGACAGTACATCATCAAACCACACCGGAGGAAAATCTGATCTGTCAAACCACAAAAGGATTCATTCCCAAATCACGTTTTTTTTATTTTTATGACTGGTCCTTTACCTTTTGAATGTCTACAATTCAGCATTAAACTTCCAATTTTGCACTGTTACTTTCCAAGTTAGCCCAAACTTTCAAATGAGAAATTTATCCCCCAATTTATGCAAATTAGTATGCAAATATAAAATTAAAAATGACTTTGTTCGTAAGTGATACCCTTCGTATTAATTTTGATTTGTGTACATATGATGGAAAGTGATAGCAAGAGAGGTGCACTGTTTGGTGGTGTACACAAAGAAGTGTGTACATGTGTACTATGTTGCATGTTTATCCATGTGTACAACATATCAAATTTTCTATGTTTGTAGGTTTATATTTGTATCAAACTACCAATAATTTAAGATATACACATGTACAGTAGTTTATGTATTTCATAAATATATTTTGCTTTGTGTATATATAAGGAAGGATATATGTATGTGGTAATGTACATCGTATGAGGTATACATGTGTACATAGAGTGAATTAAGAAATATTAGTGATTACACAAACAAAAGATCGAAATTTTTACATCACCGAGAACAATGTTTAGTATGAATTTTGTTTTAGAAAATTCCACTATTTGACTAATTTTGTTTTATAAAAATTTTAACATTTTTATATTTTTTTTATTTCTCATAAGTTTCACTTTTCTTTGAATATTATTTTATGTTCTCAATATGATAATATTAACCCATTAATCTTGAAACCATGTACATCTTGATATGAAATTTACACTTAAATTTGGATTTGTACACATGTACACCCTGAATACAAACTTGTATATATATAGTGGTAGATTTTTTTTTAGCATTGTATACATACACCATCATGTAGCCATGTACATGAAAAACATAAACATACCCATTCGTGTAATTATGGAAGGTATGGTCTCCATAATTAAAAAAAGATGATGTACATTACCATGGACATATATCATTCCTTATATGTACACGAAACAAAATACATTTATGAAATACATAAACTATTGTACATATATATATATATATATATATCTTGAATTATTGGTAGTTTGATACAAATTGCAATTAAAAATGTGATGTACATTACCATTGAAATTGTGGTAGATTTTTTTTAGCATTGTATACATACACCATCATGTAGCCATGTACATGAAAAACATAAACATACTCATTCGTGTAATTATGGAATGTATGGTCTCCATAATTAAAAAATATGATATTACCATAGACATATATCCTTCCTTATATGTAGAAGAAGCAAAATACATTTACGAAATACATAAACTATTGTACATGTATATATCTTGAATTATTGGTAGTTTGATACAAATTACAATTAAAAATGTGATGTACATTACCACAGACATATATCCTTCCTTATGGGTTCACAAAGCAAAATACATTTATGAAATACATAAACTACTATACATATATATATATATATATATATATCTTGAATTGTCTTGTATAACTCTTGGTAGTTTGATACAAATATACCTCTTCAAACATAGAAAGTTTGATACGTTGTATACGTGGATAAACATGCAACATAGTACACATGTACACACCTTTTTGTGTACGCCACCACATAGTGCACCTTTCTGGCTATCCTTTCCATTATATGTACACAAATCAAAATCAATACGAAGAGTATCACTTACAAACAAAAGTCATTCTTAATTTTATATTTGAATACGAAATTGCATAAAGTGGGGAATATATTTCTCATTTGGAAATTTGGGCTAAATTGGAAAGTAACTGCGCAAAACTGGAAATTTTAAGGCTAAATTGTAAACATTCAAAAGATAAAGGAACAGTCGTGCAAATATCAGAAACATGATTTGGGAATGAATCCCTTTGTGGTTTGACAAATCAGATTTCCCCCCGGTGTGGTTGGTTGACGTATTGTCGCGGAGGAGTATTAGGTCATAGATATGATTGAGTTAGGTTGAATAGGAGACCCGCGGTGGTGAATCACTATTATGTGGTGGATCACTTCGGAATGAGCCAGTGACGACGAGGAGTTTCAGACGCTTGTGAAGGAAAAAATAAAAGAGAAGATGAAATTATGTTGTAGATCTGCAATAAAAAGTAAGCCAGTGATACAAAAATAAAAGAGAAGATGAAATTATATTGGTAAAAAAAGAATAATTTGGAGAAAAGAATGTGATTTACATAGAAAAAAAAGGAAGAAGCCAACATATTTCTCAAAAGGAAGAAGTAAAACATTGTGATGATGAGATAGAGAAAGGAGAGAGATATTGCAAGTTGCCAAGTGTGGACCATCTTTGTCACATGAGTTAAATTAGTTTAAAATTATTTGGTTTTTGTTACAAAAAATATCTTATTAGCTAAAACTGCCTTATGTTGTAATAAAAACATGAAAAGTGACTTTGATTGGAAATAACTATTTAGTAATATATGTTGTAGTATTGTTGATATTTTAGGGTTAGTTTTTTTTTATTTGAAAAATATGTGTTAGTAACAATCTAATAATTTGATTTTAAAACACTTTTTATGTTTCTTTTAAGTTTGATGGAGTGTTTTTGCTTAGTTATTTGATTATGGGGCTTTGGAAGACTTCTCATAAGACATTTGAGAAGTCTTATAACATATAATGCACTAGAAGATTTCCTGAAAGACTTTGTAACAAAGTTTACCATTTCCCGCATAAATATTAATTTAGGAATTTAGGTTTCTCACTTAATGCGAAATCTTCAAGAAGTCTTCAGTAAGTTTTCCATAAGTCTTCCAAGAATTCTTCTAGTGCATTATGTTAAAAGGCTTCTAGGGCGAATAGTCAATATGGGGTTTAGAAGACTTCTTAAGTCTTCTATTAGAGGAATTTCAAGGAATTCTTTTGAACCGAAAATATTTAAGCTAATTTGAAATTTTATCTCATTATATAAATAAAATCTACACATTCTTTCTCTTTCTATCAAATGTCTGCAATAAAAATATAATGTTTCTCACTCTAAAACTCTCCAGTTTCTCTCTCTAATCTTCTTGAACTTGAAAACACCAAACTTTAAATCTATTCTGATTTTTTTTCTTTTGTATTTGTGACTAATTTATTTTGTTTTTGGAGGTTTTTCATTACATAGTTCTCATCTTTTACTTCTTCAAAGGTAGAACTATAAACTTTGGATATATAATTTTATGTATTTTATATGTTACATTCTAAAAAGTTATAGATTCAACTTAATGTGACTGTTTTTTTATTATTTAAGCATAAAAAAATATTTTGAAGTTTCTCTGTTTTGAAGTTATTTAAATGTTTTTGAATATGCAGATTAATTCAGATCTAAGTCAGACTTTGGAAGACTTCTCAGAAGACTTCTCGAAAGAAGACTTCTTGGATAGTCTTCATGAACTCTTCCAAAGTCTTCTACCCAAAGTGGTATAAATTTTGGATATGTATTTTTTTTGTGTGTGTTTCTATATTAGATTCTAAAAATTATAGATTCAACCCAATGTGATTGTTTTGTTTATTAGTTAAGAAATTAGTTTTGAAATTTTTTCTCTATTTTGACGTCATTTGAATGTTTTGAATGTGCATATTTTTTTAGATCTCAGTCAGACTTTGAAAGACTTCTCAGAAAACACTTGGAAGACTTTTCAAAAGACTCTCAGAAGACTTCATGAGAAGTCTTCTAATGCATTTTAGAGTGGAATGATATCTCAATCAATATGTAATAGTTTTGTTTATGGTATGCTTTATGATTTGTATGTGTACTCTTGTAGTTACGAATTTTTTGTAAACTTGAAGAGATATTAATTAAAAGGATTTGGTAAATATTTTCATGTTTACAATATTATATTGCCAAAAATACTTGAAATTATTGAAGTTATTGACATTCATAGCGAAACACAACAACACAAAAGTTTAGTCAAATTTACTAAAACTAAGAGAGAAGAGGTCTCAAAAAAACTTAGTCAAATTCACAAAAGATCAATTGAATTTTAAGTAGAAGTTGAAATTTCAAATCTCATGAAACTTAAAAAAAATTATATCTTATGATCTAAGAAGTCACATTAAACCACATGACTTTGATATTCTTAAAGTTAACATTTTTGAAATTTAAAAAACATACCTTGAAATTACTTAACACTCTTGAAAATCTAACGTAAAGACTTCTTAAGAAATCTTCTCGGATTAGCTAGAAACATTAGTAAAATGAATATTTGTGTCCTCATAATTATCACCAAATAAGTTATGAATTTTATGCATGAGCCCAAAAATGACTAATACACATGAATTAACAAGAAAATACTAAATATTCAATTTAAGTTTTGAGAAACTTGAAGTTTAATAAAGATTGACGTACATAGAAGACTTCTTAGAAAGTCTTTTGTTTAGGTCATTTTTGCAATTGCAAATCGAAGGAAAAGTTCTTAAGAAGGCTACTCTACAACAACATCTTGAAAAGTCTTCCTTTGTAAATATTGGCTTACTTTTGAATTTGAAAAATTCTCGAAATTTCCAGAGAAGAACATGTTAGTTTTGAAATTGACCATAGTAATAAATATTTTTGACATTATTTTAGAAGACTTCTCTAGAAGTCTTCTATAAGCTCACATGAATCTTCTCATTGTCGCAAGAAGTATGTTTGAGTTACTTTTGAAATTGAATATATTTGACTTTTTCTGAGAAGTTCTCGTAACCAAAAGTTTGATCAGAAACACGATATAAAATTTAAGAAGACTTCTCTAGAAGTCTTCTCATTAATATTAGATGTTTTACTATTAACTGTCAATTGCAAAAGTAACCTACCTAGATTTCTTGCGAGAGTGAGAAGACTTCATTTAACAATAAAGAAGACTTCTAACAAAATTTAAATTTATGACAAACTTCGATCAATTGCAAAATTAATTTGTTTATCCGAGAAGTCTTCTCGATTCTCTTTTTGGTTAACAAAGGAAAGTTATAAGACTTCTACGGAAGTCTTAAATTAAACACACACAAAAAGGTCAATTGCAAACTAACCTATGAATTGATCACAAAAGGTTCAAGGTGTAAATACTTGTAGAGAAGTCGTCTTCACGAACAGATCTGGAAAAAAAATGATTTAATAACTTGAACCCGTGAGATGACTTGCTTAGCTTCTCCAATCACATAGAACTTTACCACAAAAGCTACCAACTCGTTAATGACCAAGAATAATGAGATCCAATATCTCTATGAATCTTACAAAGTTTGGAATCAAAATCTTGAGTTTTTTTTGTTGAATTTCGAGGGAAAGTTAAAGAGATGTGGTTTGTGTGCATAAAAAGTCATTTTTCAAGTGCATTAAGAGCTTCAAATTTGTTGTTTAGGGTGGTTGGTGTATTGATATGAAAATATGGTAAATACTTGGTGAATATGAGGATAGCAGAATAAAACACTCATTTTCGGAAAAAAATAATTACATTTTCGTGAATAACTCAAACTTTTAGGGTGAATAAAGCAAATATTTTAAAAAAAAACATAGGTTACTTTTGGGGTTGACGCCCGGGATATTCGTATAGGTTTTACTTAAATTAAAAATGCACTTATATTTGAATATAAAATTATATTAAAATTGATTTTAAACTATAATTTAATATAAAATTTAAATTTGTTTGTATTTATTAATTTCCTTGTCTAACAAATTTCAAATAATTTAACTCATAATTTGTTGTTTGTTATGACTGAAAATCATATATATAATTATGAGTAAGATGGAAATCATATTCCAGCCTTGTCCCAAAGACATTAGTCTTTACTGTTTTGGTTTATAGACTTGATTATTTATTTTAACGTTATAATCTGGTGTTTAAAAATGTTATATATATGATGAAGATTTAATTTAATATTCAAAAAAATAAATTACATATTAAGATTGTTGCTGAATGAATATAATTTGAAGCAGTGGTGACAATGTTGGTGCTCTTGGTCCAAGTCTTTAAATAACTATCCTTGATGTGTTTGAGTCTCCATATGTGTCTATACAACGTTTATATTTATATAATGTTTGTTTGTTGTTCTATATTCCTTTGATATATTTTTCTATTTTTTAATGTCTCATTTTTTTCTATTATCATACCAATTTTTGTTGTAAATGCGAGACACTAATTTTATATTGTGAGTGTAATGTTATGATATAAAAATCTTTTTATTTTAAAAAGTGGGTTTTATTTGGTTAACAAAGAAGAACAGTAAAATATGTATCATACCTATTGAATGTTAGGTTAATAGGTTGTAATATGTTAAATTTCTTATTTTGTATGAAATATATTCAAATTAGGCTTATTTATTAACTTTTTAATATAAACTAAAAGGATATTATGTATCTGTTTAATTTCTTCTGCGCTTGTATTATCTGAAGCTAGTTGATATGAATTCTATGGCATTTTTCAATAAGCGTATTGTGTTTCTTTTTTCTTTTTCTTTTTTTTTGTTTCTCTTTAAGTTTTGTCTTCACTAAATTACATGTTTTATATAATTTCTAGCAAATTGATTCATGTGCATTTAAATATATTACACTTACACAGTAACACTCATTTAACACCAATTGAGATAGTTGAAAATGAGAGGTCTGATCACCTAGAAATCCTAAAATCCTAAAATCCTAAATGTGAATCTTTGTAGTTATCATAGTAAATAATTGATCTAGATATTCTCTATTCAAATCAGTTTCTTGGGTCAAAGCAATCATTTGAGTGATGTAACGTGTTATTATGTGTCCTCATGAATTCTGTCATTATATTCTTTCAATCCACGGATTTTCAAGAAATTAAAATTAGTAAACCAAAACTAAGCACATAGTCAAGTCTTATTCAATTTCTTAATCATTGTCCTTGCAAGTCGCAAGAGAATCTCCCAAGTTAGTAATTATTCATATTTGTTCCTCTAGATTTTGTTGATCATTATCTTGTACCTTTGAGACTCTCTTTTTTTCCTTTCAGGATAACTCGGCCACCCGATGGTGTCTCTTTGTCTCTACTTTCTCTGAAGCTTCTCTCCTCTGCTACCCAATTTTATCTTTATGTCACTATTCCTGCGTATCTACTTGAGCACTTCTGTGGAGCTAAAAGAGGAACCTGTGTCTTGACTTCAGCTTCCAGCTTGTCCCAGTCTTTTTACTGGCTTAGAAGATGGATACACTGGCCTCTACAAAACGGTTCACATATAAACATAGAAATACATGAGAAGGTACAGCCTTGGTTTTGATTGTTTAATGTACTAAAAGTATGTACAAAGAGACAAAGCGAAAAAATTGTACGCGTTACCACGAAGGGTATGTGCATATGTGAATCTCTAATTCAGTTGGATAGCTATCTGAAACATCATAAGAAGCAGCTTCGTGATCTTAACGCAAACTGTAGCAATTCCCAACAACACACCTGCTTTTCAAATTAAAAAAAAAAAAGCTATTACTTTGAAGAAAATATAAAGAGCACCAATATAAGAAACATCTGGTGAGGAAATATTTATTAATATTTCATGAATCTATGTTCAGCAAGGGGCTCATTGGAACACTGTAACCTAGGAATCGCAATGAGTCATACAAAAAGTGAAAGAGAATTTGACGAATAATAAGAAGAGAGGAAAATTATCTACCGCACAATACTCAAAACTGTAAAATCCATGTGAGGAAAGAGGTTGAATTGAAGGAACTAAGATGGTCATTCTAGCAAGAAGAAGTTCAAGGCAAAAGAAAATCTCTGCAGGTTTAGGTTTAGGAGGAATAAGTTAGTTCTAAAAAGCTTGTTTCTATTTACGGTTGGTGGTTAAAAGCTGCATGTGTCAAAGTTTTTAACCATACGGCCATATGTATGTGGTTGATCATGTAGGTCTCTTGAGATTAAGATTGAGGAGTTAATGAATATTCTAAGAACGATACCTGAGGTAGGAAGTCAACTGAAATCATCTTCTGAGCCAGATATCCCAACCCCATCTCTTCTTTTAGGTTCTTCAATAAAAGGATACACCGATTAACACTAACATAATAATCCTTGCATGTTGATCTAAAATCAAGCTCTGAGTTAACATCATCGGATTAAACTTTATAATGATTAACAGGGAAAAGGAAAACTATGGTAAAAAGGGTTCACGTGAAAATAATGGAGTACGTATTCCGTCCTTCCAAAACAATCCCACATGTATATATTAATAATATAGCCCCTATTTGAGAAAAAAAAACAATTGGTTACACAGAAATAGGCGGGTTTATCATGAAACTGCATTTGCTTACTCTTTAGACTGTAGATGCACCGGTTCTCGACGACTTGCTCTGTCCATTCCCTTAAGAATCAGCCGTTGATGAGATTCATGTGTCCAACTACGTCAGCCACAATCGTTGAAGAAATTAGTCCTGGAGGGGAGCCTTAACAAAGATACAAAAGTTACGCTAATACCGTATTTAATCTTACCGTATAGTCACCTTTTAGACCACAGTTCGCATCAAAATCTTCTAATGGATAGAAACTGTACCTATATGAGTCAATCACCACCTGGTTGTCTTGAAACGGCATTGTGTGTGAAACAAATGGTAAGATTGTGACAGTTAGACATAGATGTATTTGTTATTTTTTGCAAATAAATTGTTAAGGCTAAAGGTAATCCTACGCTTTAGGTGAAATCTGTCTCGCTCAAAATGGTTGGAGGAGAGGATGAACCCATGTACAAAAATACCCTTTGGTAAATAAAAGAAGTTAGTCACTAGATTTGGAAATTGAGACGGATAATAATAGGAAGAAGATGATGATTTAATACATGTTCATCGGTCAAAAGCAGCTCAACACCATTAAGACTACCCCCTCTGAATGTGTATCGTGCTCCAGAAGTGTAATAACCGGAAACGGAGCTCTACCTCTCAAAACCAAGAGTGACATTGTTGAAGATCAGAGTTGTTGGTGTCGTGCCGTTAGATTTCGCCATTTCTATAGCTATTGGTTGGGTTGGTTTGATTATTAGGGTCTGATGAATTTTGCGAAGGTGAAAACTAAAGCCTGGAGACATATATATTGTGTAGAGCCGAAGAACTGAAACAGAGGATAGCTTTGGATTATAGCAGTAATGAATGGGGTTTTATGAGCGATCGTGGTGTGTAGAGATTTCAGAGGAATATTGGTAATTTAGAGAATAGAAGGGATTCTCAGAGGAGAATAAGGAAGATGAAGTGGATGAGTCTGCGAGGGTTACGACCTTGTCAAGGAATTTGAATCTGTTTAGGGTCATTGGGAAAACATAATAAAGCCAATAGCAATGGGATAAATGTGAAGTGAAGAAAGCCTAAGAATTGATTAACTATTAATCTAGGTGATTTGGTGAAGAAGCTGACATGTCACTCTTTAATAAGTTGGAATTAATTAGCCTACGTGGACATCTTAGAATTTGAAGGTATTCCTCTTTTAGTATAGTAATCTAAATTATTTTCGTTAGAATATTAAATAAATTACGTGGTGGCACATCCAAACTAATATTTATTAATAATAAATATGTCTATTTAGTAAGCATAGTGTAATAACGAGATGACAAACTGCTTGGATTAATATAAGTCATGAATGGTTCAGTAAAATAACCAACATAGATAATAAATAATAATATATGTGATATATCTTCTCTATTAAAAGAGAAGTACATTTTTATCTACTATAAAAAAGTTATACTAGGTTCATTTCAGTAATTACATTTTTTTTATTATTATATTAATCTATTAAATATAAAATATTTTTAATATTTTTAATAATTAGGATATTAATAATAAATCAGTTATAATAATTTCTGTTATAAAAATTCTAATAAAATCTTACTAAGATTTTTAAATATTTTTGGATGAATAAACTCATTAATTTAGTAATTAATAATATTATATTATTATAAATAAAAATAAAATTTTATTATTTAAACATATTCTATGTTATTTTTAAAGATTTTATAAGTATAATCTATATTATATTAAATTTGAAATAATATATGAAGGAAATATAAAAAATATTGAATTGGTACATTAACATATTTTCAAAATTACAATTAATAAAATGATTCGCGTGCTTCAAAATCTAGTTGATTATTATAACAGAATATATATGTTACATATAAACTTTACCGAATGTGAAAGCGATCGTTATGATAATGTTTATAATAATATTTATAATTTATTGTATCTACAAAGTTAAATAAAGATAAAATTTATATTTGTAGAATGAAAATAATAGTGAAAAAGATTGTGAGAGAATAATTATAAGAAATGAAGAGAATGGTACCCATTTTATCAAACACAAATGTTCCTTTATATAGAGATTAAACAAAATTTATTGTTCACAAATAGTAACAGTCGACTCCGCATAATTTTCTTTTACACAGTTTTTTTATCAATTTTTGGTGCGTACATTGTTATCCCTTTTCTTCACATTTATAAATATGTTTGAAAAATGCTTTCTGATGGATCAAAGATTATTTGATATTGTGTGATTTCGACACAAGCTTTATAAAGTTACCTATCTAAATTTCCCGTATTCAAAGTAGGTTGAAATATATACGCGACATAATAAATGGATACCTACAGTTTGCACCTCTTTAGAGCATGTATATTGAAGATTCATAAGGGGTTCATAAGGACGGTTCACACAGTTTTCTAGATGGACAGTGATGAACATGTGGTTTTGGGGTTCTCTCTGGTGAACCCGTATCACCACTGTTCCGCAGGCCCCACGACACGTGGCAGCCCGCGATTGGTGTATCTTCTTTTTTTTTTTTTTAAACAAAAAAACAAAAAAATTTAATAATAAAAAAAAAAAGATAAACCCAAGGAGGAGTTTATTGGTGTGGCCTACGTGAATAAGTAACTTACATGTGGCCTCTTATTAACTTACATGAAAAAGGTAAGACATAAACTTCAAAACAACCCATACAACGAAAGAAGGCCTACGTGAATAAGTCGATGATGAGACATCACATAGAATACATTTTGCAAAAAGAATACAAACTTAAACAGATTAATAAATATCTTCAAGACAGAAGCCACGCGACCAACGCATTTTCCTCGTCATGATCCAATGGTTCTCCAAAGTTCTCGCAATCACCTTGCCCGATCGTTGCCTCATCATCACCGTCCAAAAGCCATGACACCACTGAATCAGAACCCTCTTTGGCATCGCAGAGGTTATTGCTAGTCCCTTCTTGCCAAACACAGTCCCAATCAATAAACTCATCAGTGAACGTATTGTTGTCTTGATGTTCGTAGTTGAGAAACGACTCCATAGACGGACATGACTTGAGATAGTCGAGATTCCCTTGGTTCAGAATATCCGAAGACCCTCTGACTCCTCCAGAGTCTCCTACATGATTCAACCTCTCATCACCACCACACGAAAGGAAAGCATGGCTTGGATATGATTCGTCCAACAAAAGATCAATGATGTCTTTATCGCCATCAATGCTGCTATTATTATTATTGCGACAATCTCCTCTTTCATGACAGGGTCCATAGTAGATGCATGGTCCTAACTCAGCCTCGGCTCCATTTAACTCCATCATTAATGCTTCTTCTCCCGCCACGTTGGCGTCTGTCTCCGGCGGTGCAGACGTAGTTTTCTTGGTCGTCTTTCGAGTTTTTGGGTTGTGAGTTTTAGGTTTCATGGCGGATCTGCTGGTTCTGCCTGGTCTTCGTTTTGTAGGCGGACGCGGTGACGCTGGAGGAGCGTTCATGATTACAGAGGGGACGTCGTGAGAGATGGATGGCTTTCTGATGATGAAGTTGTGGAGTTTACGGCGGAGATGTGAGTTCCAATAATTTTTTATTTCGTTGTCTGTTCTCCCTGGTAGATGACTCGCAATTAGTGACCACCTACAATTAATTAATATTTAAATAAAACACAATTACTTACTAACCCTTTATTAAAACAACTTTGAACAAAACCTTTACAAAGATTAAATATATTTTCCAGGGAGTAAGAGAACTTCGTGGCCGATGGAAATCAATAGAAAATCAGTTTTAAATACAACTAAAATTTGATCATATGTTTTGATTTAACTTGTGTTAAGCGTAAATTTATAATCAGCTGATTTTATAAAAAATCATCTATATATTTTGTAATATATATATATATATAGAATAGGATATATTATATTATAATATAAATATTTGATAATATTTTTGTATTTATACATAATATTATATTAAAAATTTAAAACTTGATGCAATTTGATGTAATTGTACTATTCATATATTAACATATTATTTTGTTTATTTATTTTAAAATGTAACAACATATTAAAATATTTTAATTGTCAATATATGAATATTAACTTGATTAAATAAACTTTAAAATTATAATTATTTAATTTAAATGCAGTAGCATAATCTATAAATAAAAGAAATATAAAAATGAAATATTTAATTTATTGTAAATATAAATGGTAAATTGATAAATAAAATAAAAAAATTTATACTATTATTTATATTTCCAAACAACTTTCATTCATAATATTTTCAAAAAATATTTCAGTTTCGCTACGTTGATATATATATATGAGTCTGCTGACCTAGCCATTATCCGAGCAATGTCAATAACGGTGACGGTGCTCAAGTTATTCAGATATTTTTTGAAAATTATTTATTTAGATATATATGTCTTAAGAGTTTTACATATATTACACTTATATTGAAAATATATCACACGGATATGTGTATATGTTCCAGTTAGTGCGTATGTAAGGGCATGAAATGTACAGTTACTTAGAGAGTACCTGTTGTTTGCCTCAGCCAAAAGAGAATAGTCTGACAACCAACTGAACCAAGGGTCATAAAAGCTTAGACCATCTACAATGGTTTGTGAATTCAACACTTTTTTTCCCTCTTTCTAACATTTTACATCTTCTTCTCTCTCTCTTTTACCTAATTATTCAACACCTATTTTATTTTAATATTTACAATAATTTTGTTTGATATAATTCAACATTCCACCTCCACGATTTTTAATTCATATTTTAGTTTTATTTTTTTTGTAATTTAATAAATGTAAATTAATAATCATTTTGAATATAATAACTTAAATAACTAAAATGACATAGTTTTTAATCAGCTAATTTTATTTTTATTCTAAACTAATTTGTTAAAAATAATACTAAAACTAAATTATTTAAACAAATAATTACTAAATTTAGACACACATGATACCAACAAAACAACAACTATGTTCTATATTTTATTAACAGTTATTTAAAAAAAAATTAATTAGTTAGTGATACATGTCATTTTTGTTTCTCTTTCTACCCAATGTAGTTAAATATTTTCAACTGAGTATCCACCTAAGTTTCTCTTTTATGCAAGAGCCATTGCTTCATATTCAACAGTTGTTCAACAACATTGAACATATTATTTTACCACCGTTGAATATGTAAGTGGTCTTAAAAAAATGTTCCAACAACATTGAACAGATTATTTTACCACCGTAACTTTCATTATATACTGTAAATTTCAAACCCCTGACTTTAGAAAAAATGTTCACATAAAGATCTTTAAACTAAGACAGTGAGTACAACATTAAGCCTTTCTTATTTGACCCATCGATTTTCAATCATTATGCACATAAATCATTGTCCGAAAATAAATTGGAAAATTTTGGAAATAGTTAAATAAGAACTGTACCTGTTTCCCAAAGTGGAATGCAATTTAACAACGAGTTCTTCTTCTTCTGTAGTTATGTTCCCGCGCTTTAGATCAGATCTAAGATAATTTATCCATCTCAATCTGCAGCTCTTTCCACATCTTTTTAATCCTTTTTACAAAATAAATAAATATAAACAACAACGTAATAATACACGTCAGATTTTATAAGTATAACTAAACATCGAAGAGATACTTGTGTTTATTTGTTTTTCTTACACATTTATTGTTTCTTTCGATCGAAATAATTATTACATGTATTTTTATGTCTCTGATATATGACTGCTCACGAGATTTTTAGAATTCTGATCACTGTATTCGTATTATCATATGCATACACAACTACAAAATATCTCAACTACTGCATTGATGATTAGTTTTGTAACCAAAGCGGAGTTGGAAATCAAATCAAATCAAATTAGTCACATCAATTTGATTTTAATCTTGAAATTAAATAAAAAGGACAAAATTTATAAATACGCATCCCTTTGTATTTCCTTATAAATAGCGAGTCCGTATAATATATATACTAAAATCTATATAATTCTATAAACCAATCTACGAAACATACACTTGGCAGCATGTACACACTCACAACCACCGTGATTATGACACTGACAAATTATAACCAAAAATAAAAGAGAGATGAAACTGAGACGAGATTAGGGTTGAGATTAATTACTCTTCCAACCTCACTAAATTTTCAATATACAATTAAACCAAACTAACTAAAAATCTATGATTTTTTTTCAGAAAAAAAAAAACTAAAAGTCTATGATTCACGAAGATTCTGTCAAGAGCTAGGGTCATGGGTTGAAGTTCGTTTTTTTTTTTTTGATAAAGGGTTTGAAGCTCGTGTTACATGCATGGTGTTGTTAAATTTGTAGTCTATCATTTGAAAAATGTGTAAGATATTATTATTATTACCGGCATTTTTGGGGAGAGATCGCCAAGAGCCTTCACCGTTGGATTGAATGTAGCTGGAGAGAATCTGGTCTTCCTCCGCCGTCCACCGCCCTCTCTTTATCCCCACCTTCTCGCAACACGGCGCTCTTCCCATTTTCTCCGGCGGTTATGTATATGTATTTTATGATTTTTCTCACTAACCACAAGTGAGAGGACAAGACAGAGAAGTTACTGAGTGACTAGACAACATTAAGTAAAAGTGACTGATTCAATATTTATAGCGGAAGATGGACACATGATTAAAAAAGATGATTTAAGAGCCCGCGCGTTTCGCAGTGAAATGAGATTATGACACGTGTATGCTGCAGGATGCGCCACGTTGGTTTGGAAGGAGATTGAAGTCGTGGCGTATTCACCGTCACGAGACTCTTGATCGGTCCGTGTAGGATCGTCGTGGTTCTCTTAATAAGACGACGCTAATTTTAGGATCAATGACGTAACGTTTTCTTCTTCAAAATCTGATTATTTTGTTAATCAAATACTCCCTACAATTGACGTTTTAGGAGAATTTTTTTGTTTCAAATTATTTGACGTTTTCAATTTTCTATGTAAAATTTATTAGTAATTAATGTTAGATGATCAATGATATTATAGCTTCTATTTTATTATTGGTTAAATTGTGGTAAGATAAACAATTAATGATGTTTTTGTTTAGAAAATGATAAAAAATTAAATGTTTCTTAATCTGTATGTATAATCCTAAAACGTCATATATAAAAAAACGGAGGGAGTACTATTATATGATGGTCCCATTTAACAAAACAAAAAGGGTTCATTAATGGTCACGTGAATACGTAGTTCACATAGTAATCGCATATTTTGAATATTTGTATAAATATCCGGATCTTCTCCCGTTGACCTGTTGGTCTTTGACTCTTTTCTTGAACTACAAAACACGTGTAAGCTTACATTAGCGATACATATATCATATAAAATCACGAGAACAAAGGATCTGCACTAACAAAACTTCCTTAAATCTGTTTTTCTTAGCACATTGCACACACCAGAACTCTTAAAGACTATTAAACTTCTCGACCACAAACAAACCTAAAGAAACTTTTTCCATTTTGTTTATTCTTATAGATATTCTCACGTTGAACTATAAGTTAGCTTTGATCTATATATACGTTCAAGAAGAAGGTTCACTAAGATTTCAAAACTTAAACACAAAGTGAAAAAAATGTAATTGCTGTGTTTGGTCCTACTAAAGCTAGACGATCTAGTTACTGTGGACCACAAGACCACATTAACTTTCTTGGTATAGCTTACATAAACTACATCTTATATGTTATTTTATTTTAAAAACTTATAATGATTTCTGATTAATCTCTAATTCTTTTTATCAGGCGTTAGGCACAATCCGTGCTTAGCGAGTTTTCGAACAGAGGTTAATATATTAAATGCAAACACCCTAATGAAACTAACCTAGCATCGGCCATATACTTTTCCAGTTATATATATATATATATATATATTGAACCAAACAATAGTAGTTTGGTGGCAATTCTTTGGGGTTCAGCATATATCTACGTTAGTTATAAATTCGATTTATAATGGAAATTAAATTATCGCTGCTTAGCTAGTTTAAGTTTGAGTTTCGGTCTAAATGGTTAATACAATGGGATGTAACAAATGATCGGTCCACTTTTGAACAATAGTAAAAATATATTTTAAATTCAAATTAGATAATATGGTAGTCAGTCATCTCTGTAGTATTAAATCAATTATGTACTAAATCAATTATTTCCAATCGATAGGGTGGGGCATATAAAAAAGTAAATAATATATATATATTGAACTACAATTAGATTCGAAGGAATCTTTATGGGATCACTGGTGAATAAAATTTAACGAGTTTCGGTTACAGTAGCATTATAATATAGTACGAAAAAATGAGGACAAGCATCAACATATGTTTCCCATTTACTGCTCATTTAACTACATGTTCCCCACATGTCATTTATTTTTGTATTGTGTTGGCACTTCCCCTCGTATTCGTAGTTAAATTACGACTAACTGTAACAGTGTTCTAAATATTAGTTTAAGCGGCCATTTAAACATTGACTAGACATAGAGATGTCAAAAATGGGTAACTCATCCCAAACAAACTATATCCAAATAAATCTAGTCTTTTATTAGTTATGGTTCAACCCAAATCATTTACTTAATGGTTTGGTTCAGTCTCATTTAGATTATTAAGCTAGTGGTTTTAATGAATTGACTCATTATTGTATAGTAATAATATTATCTAATAATACCATAACTCATATGTTAGGATTTCAGATTCAGATGATTCTCAACCTAAGCGACCAACTTGTTACTTGAACGTTTAGCTAGTGAACACAAGCAATTTTAACGAGTTTCGGCCTCTAATCGGTATGTCTTCTAGGAGAGCTCTTGCTCCCAAACTTCACTAGATCAATAAAGAATTACTTGAACCAATCACTTATAGAACTGTGATGGTTGAGAAACACTAGTAAGACACAATTAGTCTCAAAGCCTTTAAGCTAGAACAATATGAGTTCAACTATGTTCTCTATGCTTAGACTAATGTCTTTGCCCGAGCTTGATCTCTTGTGGCTGGAGAAGAAGAACAGTGTCTCTTACTTGACCTAACGCACATATTATATTAGCATTCAACCTAATGGGCTTCGTCGACTAACCCCATAGATTGTCCGCGTGTAACTTGTGCAAAGTTGGTATGTAACTTGTGCAAAGTTGTACCAACATTGAACATGTCCAATGGGCTTTGACCAAACCTCACAAAACTCCACCTGTTTGGTCTAAGCCCATAACCTTTGCTTCTGTGCCGACACTTCCTGGTCTTTGTCTCTTACTCTCTTCTCACTTGTGACAAACCAAAGAAAGTCACTACCTTCTCTCTCCATTTTCCTTCTCTCATCTCCGACGAGTCACCGCTTTGCCTCCGGTGGATGTTTATGTCGAACACCATCTCTGTTCATTCTGTTGGACCTTAGGTAACTCTGACCTTCTTCCTTGATTTCTTTCTTTTGAAATCGCTTTGGTTATGTAGAGGTAATTGATCGATTTGTCCATTGATCTTGATGCATGTTCCTTTTGATGAGTTCCAATGATGGATCTGGAACTCCACCTCAACCAATGATGGTTGATGTTGCTAAACCTTCGGTCATTTAGTTTTGTACTTGAGGTGACCTTGTCCACCTAAGTTAACTCGGATCTTTACCTTGACGACAGTGGTCGTGAGACCAAAACCGGCGTCCCTTACTTCTTCTGAGCCTGTTAAGCTGAAACCTCCGACTCAAACACTTCATGACGATTCTCTAAGGTATAACTCACACATGCTTGTACTAGTTTTGGTAGCGAATTTATGCTTCTTGACCAAGTTTCAATGATTACTGCCTCATACTCTTTAACCTCAGGATTACAATCAGTAGTAACAACTTGTTCAACCAGATTATGCATGCGCATTTTTCTCTACCTTTGACAAGAAACTTCAAGCTAAGTCTAACCTTGAATCACCTTTTCCCTTTGATTAAGCCTTCTTAACAGTGACTAACTTGTATCTCTGTTTGCTTCTCAGGTAAAAGATGCTCCACCTTAAACACATGAGTGTTACTACGAGTTCATCCCCTTTGCCAGGTAACTTTTTATAACACTTTGAGTAACTTATCTTCTCTGCCTTGATACATGCTAACTCTCTGTTCTGTGACGTGTCTTATGAGGTATTTTTATCTACTCTGGAATTACCTGGCTGTGGCAGAATACCTTTTAATCTGGAGCACAAGACATTGGAAATAATCTTGTATGTGACTGAGCATAAGCTCTGATGGGTCTGAGGTCACAGTCATCTGTGTCAGATTGGGCTTCTTCGGTAATAACACTAACTGAGTAAAGTTCCATTCCAACAGCAAGGTTCCATCCTTAAAGAATTTCTGAACTTCACTCGTTATCTTAGGCCCTGTAATGTGCCAATACTTCTGGTAAAAGTGACCCGTCATTCCATCTGCACCAGAAGAACTATCACTTTTAAAATGCAAGAAGTGATCCGTCAATACTTGTTGTATTTAATAGCAGAAAATGTTTTTACAAAATAATTAAAGCAACAAATTTGAAATTAACACTAGCAATTATTTATGGCGAAGATTTGGCATAGTCATTGTAAATTTCGTTTTTCTTTTAATTAGCTCACTAGATCTTGACCCGTACGACTGTTCGGGTTTTCTGAGTACTAATGTTTTAGGTTATATAATTAATAAATTAATATAATCTTATGTTATATATTATATGATTTTCTGATAATTTTTGGTGGTTTATATTATTAGTATAAAATTTATAAATTTTGCATTTTTGTAACAATTTATTTAAAAATCATTATTAAGTAATAATATTAATGTACATATTTTTTGTTTTATTTCTAAATTTGAAATATATGTGAAAATTAAATTAAGTTGGACATATGTAATAGAGAAGCAATTTTTTGGGATAATGTTAAAAGTATTTTACATGATTTGGGATTTTTGTTTATAAAGAAAAAATGAATTAAATTTTTATTCTTTTATGATAATTAAAAATTTAATTAACTAATTTTCGAAAATTTATTTTAAAAAATATTCTAAAAGATTTTCTTAGAATTTTCAGAAAAATATTTATTCGTATTTCAAATAAAAATTAAAAGATATGAATAATTATGTCATGCAAAATTCAATAAACTTTCTAAGAATGGTCCAAATTAAAAAAACACACACACATACATGAGAGAAGTCATAATGTACTTGTGTGGCTTATAATATTATTAGTATGAAATTTATAAATATGTATTTTGAAAAATTTATTTAAAAAACATTATTTATGTAGCAATATCTATTAACATATTTTTGGTTTTATTTCTAAATTTGAAATATATTTAGAAATTAAATTAAGTTAGACATGCGTGACTAGAGAAGCAAATTTTTGTGATACTGTTAAAATTATTTTACATAATTTTTTTTTAAAAAAAAATTATAAATAAAAAATGAGTTAAAGTTTTAATTATTTTGTGATAATTAAAATTTTAATTAACTAATTTTTGAAATTATATTTTAATAAGATTTTAAAAAAATTTATTTGAATTTTCATAAAAATATTTATTGTATTTCAAATAAAAATTAAAAGATATCAAAAGATATTATAATTATGTTATGCAAAATTTATAAACTTTCTAAGGATAGTCCAAATTAACAAATCACACTTAAAAGAAGTCATGAATTCTATTTTAATAGTATAGATATATTTTAATTAATAGATATTTTAGGGTTTGATTGGTGAGGTTTAAGTTAGGATTATAACTCATAAATGTTACCAATCATGAATTATTTTTTATTTTTGAGTTACTCTTTGAGTTAGAATGTGTTATGTTTAAGTTATATCTTTAGTAAATTAGATAATTCAAGTCCAAGCTCAACATCAAACAAAATCTTATGTCGTAGAAGTTGGGTTAATATTTTTATGCATTTTGTTAGTTAACTTATGTTTAGTTTTTATTTTTAATACTTTAGAAATTTTTAATACACTATACACCAATATGTCTCACGATTCCTTTCATTAGTTAATCAATCATTTTAAGAAACTGTATAATATTAACTACTTAGTCAAAGATTTTTATAAAGCTTTCTTATTTTTATTTAAATTATCAAAAAAATTAGTTATATAAAAATTAATTGTTAATTGTGTTTAGTAACTAAAGTTATAAATAAATGATATTTTAGTTTAAAATATATATACTTATTGTTATATTATATACATAACTTAAATATAGTTCCTTTAAAGGGCGGGTATATTTTTAGTTGATCTTTTCTATAAAATTTGTATAAAGTTATATGTTTTTATTTGATAAAACAAAATCTAAAACTTTAATAAGACATATGGTTTGCAAAATGAGGCCGGGTCAAATTTTTAATTTGTTTTTATGGTAAATTGGCTATATAAATTTTATTTGTTTTTTTTTTTTCATTGAAACTTTTAATTTTATAAAACGTAACATGTATTTCATCCCTAAATAATAACGTGATGACCTTTGTGTTTGAAAACATATAATTAACGTTTAACACTAATTAACGACTATATGACATTCTTTGTACTATTATTACATATAGTTAATAGTAAATCTTATTGTATTGATCATATAATAAAAAGTTAATTGAACTGGAACGAAGACGTAACCTCGATTAAAATTAAACATGTTTTAAAATCGCCAATGAAGATTAGTTACCATCTTCGATCCAAAACTGGCATTATAGCTAAGGGTCTCTTACTCATACATTCAAGCCAAACTATTATCTGAACTTTATCTTCATTTTCGGTTCAAGAGGCAAAAGAAAAAGTAAATGTCGAATGAAAAAAAAGACTGATACTTTCTTCTCACAAGTTCGTAGAAGATGGTGGAAGCTGAATCAAGTGGCTCAAGTCGATAGTAATTCAAATCAGAGAAGTGTAAAGCAACATAGCTCATGTCAAAATCCTGGGTAATCTCTTAACAATATGATAAATCCAGATTCTTTTACAAAAGCTTGTTTGGATTTCGTAGAAGTATAAGGTTTTTGTATCAAGAAAAAAAAATCTGAAAATAGATCCTCTACATGCATGGTAGATTATGTCAGATACAAAAATTAATTATCGCAAGTAGATTATGTCGGGTCAAACTTACTTGAATTTTATTTTAGTTTTATTTAAAATCAAGATGTTTGAATTTATACCCATTTTTGTTTTATATAAAATATTTTAAATTTTGAAAAATATATTTGAATTTTCAGTCTCAAAAAATATTTTATTTTTATTAAATGTTAAAAAATATTTATTAAATGTGATTTTACTTAAAGTTAGTGTGAACTATATTAACCCATTTACATATCTATATTTATTTGAATATATTAAAAAATATTTTCTTAAAACCCATTAAAACCTATGTCAACATGATTTTCTTTATAAATGATAAGCTTAAAGTTTGTGTAAGAGATTCATAATTTGAATAAATTAATGTATCGATGAATAAATCATAACTTTTTGAGATGAAAATTATGTTGTTGTAGTTTGAAAATGATTTTCTTAAATATATCAAAATTAATTTTAATCTAAGATTATATAGATCAACAATTCACAATTGCTATTAACCCAAAAAGAAAGATATTTGTTATTATGTATATAAATGTTAGTAATATGTAATTCATATTTGATATAAACCCAAAAAGAAGGAATATTTGTTAATATATATATATATATATAGAGAGAGAGAGAGAGAGAATTATCGGTAATCTTTTTTTTCTTTAAACTGTGGAGAATTTCAGGATGGAAATTACAAATTACTTGTTGATTAATAAAAAGGTAACTGCAGTTGTATAATTTGTTTATTTTTATTTAGATGCAGTTAGAAAATATTTGGTTTATTTTTTAAAATTGGTTACATAGAGAAAAAAACAGTTTGATATAACATTTATCAATAGGTCATGATCAAGTTTTAATATAATAGATTTAATTTATTAAATATATAATAAATTTTATTATTATTGATATTTATAATTAAAAATTATAAATACTGCAAGTTATACATCAAAAAGTTACTAATTGAATATTTCAAAAATACTAACTCATCTTTATACAACAAACTTACTACATAAGTTTACAATTTCTACCACATGATTTTTACTGCACCTTATATCAAATTATAACATTTATAGTAACTCAAAGTTGATACTACATGTTACTAATCAAAACCTTAAATGAGTGTGCATATATTACAAAAATTAGCTATTTTGTTTCATTATTAATAGTACTTACTGTCATTAAAAAAATAAAAAAAATAAGATAATGCTTAAAAGAAAAAACTTGATCCGTATTAACAGTCACTAAAAACTACCCACTAATTTTCTCTGCCTACGATCTTTCTTTGCCCATTCTCCTATAACTCCCAAGTTCCTCTTAAATTCGATAAAAAATCAGAGAAACCCCTGATAGATAAAAAACAGATTATGAAAGACCTATTTTCCTTCTTCAATTTCAAAATCCTAATTCATAATTGGAAGCATATTGAATAAATACATGCAACCATTTAGGACTATAAAAGTTCGAGAAAGAGTGGCCATGTTGGATTTGAAGAAAAGAGACAGAAAGAAAGAGGAGGAAGATAGAAGTCAGTCACAAATACATGCAACCGTTTGTGGAATCAGAAGAAGGGTTGTTGATAAAAGGTAAACACTTTTCCTGTTAAAAGAAATTGAAACATGGAAAAGTCATTATGCTGATTTTCTTTCAAAAAAAAAAGTCATTATGCTGATATATTACACTAATGCGTTCTTCAAAATAATGGGTCGCTATCCACTTATATTTATAATTCTTTTCTTTTCTTTGACCTATTATTGACTCGGTTTGCTTCGGTCGAAGACTAACCGAAACTAAAACCAAATGATTTTGGTCCGAATACTAGAACAGTTCCGAGTGGATATGTACTCAAGGCTTCACGCGCTACATTGGGCCTTTGATTTATGGCCCATGTTCTCTTACTATGATTCTTTTACTTTTTTTTTTTTTTTGAACACTTCAATAATAGGTTAAAGAAAAGAAAAGAATTATAAATATAAGTGGATAGCGACCCATTATTTTGAAGAACGCATTAGTGTAATACTATGATTCTTTTACTATGATTTAAAATTAACAAATGAATAAAAATATTTAATCCATTTTCTATGGTTTAGTATTTCTTGTCTATTGTTTATTTATGTCTGATACGAGCTTATAATTTATGTTATATATATATATATATATATATATATATATATATATATATATATATATACTAGTGTAAATCCGCCCTACGGGCGGACAAATGAATAAATAAATTAATAGTACAAATTTATTTTAAATCTTTAATTTACTTTTAACTTAAAATAGCATTAAGGTTCATAAATTTTTTACAGAAATTTTATCTAAGTATTTTATTCTTCATTTTATAAATTATAAACTTGTCCAATTATAAGAAAAATTTAAAAATATAATTATTTAATTTCTCTCAATGTTTATTTTAGTTTAACTATACCAATAACTCACATAATTTTTTTAAATTGCAATTAGAGTAAGTAGAGTAAAGTTATTTTCTCTCTTCGTTATATATTTGTTTCATACATTATTTTTTTTTCTTTAGACATTCTGTTTTAAAAATAATGATTAACACAATATAACGAAAGAACTTATTCATTATAACTAAAAGTACTTTAAGACAGGTAGATAAAATAAAACTATCATCACTATTTATACGTATACATGTTTGTTAGAATCTTATATATATGAAAATGAAGTTGCCCAGTATTTTGATTATAATTTTTGAAGTAAATATTACTGATTAACTTATAAAATATAATCCTGACAACAATTTTATTGTACATAATTAAATTATTACATATTGATTGTATTTTATTATTAAATAATTTTTTTTATTTTTTTTATTAGATATTTGTATGTATTCTTATATATATTCATGTTATGAAAATGAAGTTAACTATGTTATCAAAATGATTGATTAGAATTTTTGAAGTAAATATTACTGACTGAATTCATTTGTTTCTATGTTTTTCCTTTTGATTGATGAAACTAATATGATCTATATAAAGTAAAACCGTGAAAAGACAATGTATTTTTTTTAATTTTATATTTTTGACACAGCATGGAAAAAAAGAAGAAATTAACCGAAACATTGTTGTTTCTTAGTCTTGCCAAAGAGCAATGGCTTTTTGAAGCATCTACATACATATAGATTCATCTACAAATGTGTAAATCCACAACAGCTTTATATGAGTTTTCTTCTTGAGCAGTATGGTTTGGTAGGTTGTGAGATTGATGGTTTAACAATATGGTTAGTCGACTCAGAAACCAGATCCTGAATTCTTGGAGCCATGTAAGTCCTTAGGTTATTATATGTTGTTGGCTTCTTGAACCTCTCATGACAGTGCACCCCTGAACACAACAAAAACAAATCACGACAATAAACATTGTGTTTTGACCTGTATCTCCTCTCACGTAAAGAGTACAAAGAAATCCTTAATACAATCATTTGTTTGGGTCATCACTGTGAACCTAAGTTATAACCAACCATTCTCTAAGAATATGATAGCTGTGATAGGATTGATTCTGGATTTTTCAAAATGGTTTCCCATTCTCCTGAGGCTTGAGCTAGATGCAACCACTATTCAGATGTCTGTTTCGAGGAGACAGAGCAAGAATAACTTTTCTCAGCAGCCTTTTGCAATTTTCCCACCATAATGAATTATGTAGACAAAGGTAAAGTGGATGGTTTGAGAAACGTAAAGTAAAAGTAGCGAGAGAAAAAAACAACAGTTTGAAGAATATCTTCTACATGTGTTTAAGAAGAAGAGCTTGTATTATCTTCCTTAAGTGAATCACCATAAACTAAAGAACTACGGTCGAGAACAGATATCAAGTGTTCCATAAGCTCTTAATGTTGAGAGAAAGACTGCATCAAAATTTGATTGTCAATAACATGCGTTTGAATGTGCAGAAAGGCTTAGGTTACCACACCGACAGTAAGAAAGCCTGTACCACGGTGGCGATATTATCCCAATGAAATGAAGATGAAGTGAGTCGGTGTTTCCATTAAAGGATGCCAAAGAATTGAACTTCCTCATGCCGCAGGCGAGTAAAAAAAACACCACGAAACCTCTTCCCACAGGTTCACTGGCGCTAATGGAGTAATTGTCTGATCAATTTCTTCAAAGAAAACTAAGAACTCTCTTACTGATCTCCTCAAAGAGAATCTTCGCCGCAGCCTTGCGACAAAGCCCGATTCACAATGAACGTCGGCAACAAAGATCTTCCACCACCATGTGGTTTGTGCCAACTGTAGATAAGACAAAAATGATCGAAAGCGATCTGAAGTGTTTATCAAACGATCTTGGGGAGAGGAAAGAGAAAGACATAAAGACAAACAAAATCTACCATTTGATAAACACCAATCAAGAGTATATCAATCCCTATGAGTTCCCTACTGCGCCAGACATTCTTCGCCTCCCAAATCGCAGCAATCTAACCTCAACCGTGGAAGAACATCTATCGGACTTCAAATCGGAGAGAAAAAATTTAGAGTTAGCCATTTCTCGGACAATAAGTTTTCTTCGCTAGTTCTAAAGATTTAGAAGATAGTTTTGAGAGGAGGAATGTTCATCTTTTTATACTCGCGGATACATCGCCTTGTAGAAGAGAAGCTCACATTCAAGGCCATATCATGGTTAATGGAGTTAAGAAGAGGTTAATGCGATGAATATGTAATTGAGAGCGTTTCACCTGATGAAAAAGTATCTCAGACGACACGATCTAAACCCTATGAACAGATTCATCTCTTCTACTACAGCAACTCAAAATCTAATGGCGGAGAACAAAGACTGGAGATGAACCTTAGTTTTCAGTTGGACACTTAAAAAACAGAATTAAGGTTGATTGCTATCGGACTGGATTTCTTGTGCCAAGCCAAAAGCCCACAAACAAACGTAGCTCATATGTATTGTTGATTTTCTTAACGAAACATAGCTTTTTGTAAAAAGTGGACAGATGTCAAGCTGTGGTTGAATGAATTGATGAGGTGGCACTCTTAGAATGAGAGAAACTCTTCTTTATATAAGTAGATATATATTAAAAACTCATATTTTTTAAATAAAGTAGTAAAAAAATTAGTTTGCTGAAATAAGTTTATTTGCAAACAAAAATATCTCCATGCGGAGCATGGGGATAATACAAGTATTAAATACTAAATCTCTTCAAAACTAGTATGAATCAGTTATGAAAGTAATACAATTTTAAATATAACTATATTTTGATTCGCGCTTTGTGAGATTAATATTTAACTGAAATTTTTATTTTATGTAATGAAAGTTACAAATTCTCATAATTTATTTATTTATAAATTAAAAACAAATATAATTAATTTTTTATATGACTTTTTTTGAATAGGTCTAAAAAATTTGAGGAATCCAAAAATTCTGACCCATATTGTTTTGTTTATTTAACTCGTTTGTTAAACTTATTTCATCCTAATTTTTAATAGTATTTAAAATATAATATCTTATCATTTAAATCGTTTTATATTAATAAAAATTAATTTTTGTGTTTATAAATTCTGTTCTATAATTTTTTAAATTTATTTTATATGATTTATTTTTTATACTTTAAATTAGATTAAATTTTTGAGGATTTGAGATAATTCAGACCCGCATTATGATTTTATGGATTTAACCCAATTATTATTTCAACCTGAATTTTAGTGGTTTAATTTTATATAAAGTATTTTATTTTTTAAATATGTTTTGTATCGATAAAAAAATATTTTTACCTACTGTCTTTGTTTACTTAATCAAGTGAGTAATAATACTCCAATCGTTATAAATATTATAGATAATCATAACTCTCTTTAACATAAATGCCTTAAACTTGTAAAGATGTTTAGATGTTAACAGTGGAACTATATATAGACCTAAATGTATGTATAATATTCATTTTGGTAACAATAAAATGAAGGAAAATTATTTAAATGAAAAATTGCCCATTGATCAATTTAGGTGAGAGAATGTGGGTTCCATTCATTTCTATGGTGGCTGTGAAAATAAAGAAACCAACATTTAGACAATAGAAACGTTGATGCACCTATAATAAGTCGAAATGTTGATCGGAAATAATTTTTCGTGAGAAACTCCAGAACCGCTGGCAACATCGAGAATACGAATTCCTATCGGACTTTATTTGACACTGTAACGAACATGAACAGCTCTGAAGCTAATCGAAAAGACTAAGTGAATCTCAAAAGTTACCACAATAAATTGAAGCATGGACTAAGTGAATCCAAAAATGAGACTATGGCCACATCTACGACAATGTAAATATAGTGGAGCTTGACGAGGATTTATAAGAAAGGGTCGAACATTGAGTTAAGACAAAAGCTTCTAACTCCAACATTACCGTGTTGGAGCCATGAAGGTTTGACAGAACTAAAGCCGAATTGTCAGTTGTTGAACTCTTTACTTGTAATGAAAGAGCAGGAGTCGGGATTTTCAGATGTGAGATCTGATTGTGGCATCAACGTTGTTTCTTTCGACTATAAATTGTTCTTTAGAACAATCGCCTTACGGAAAAAGTTGGAGCTTTCCCATGGGTTTCTTCATATTGCTGAGCATGACTCGCATTTTTAGGCTCTATCTTTCTTTATTTTGTCTTGCTTTCTATTTTCATTTTACCATCGAGCATGTCTTCGGGATCTATTTTGATTGTAAACTTTGATGCTCGCTGAGCTTTTTATAATATAAGTAGTTCAACAAAAAAAAGATAGAATATAAACGTTTACAACTAGAGTCACTTTCATATTTTTTTATTACCTCTAGGACACATTTTTTTAACAATTCCCAACATTCTTAACTAAAGAAGTTCTCTCTTAGTTCAATTATAAAAGATTAATTATAATAAAAATATGATGAGCGGTGGGCTTTAACCACAACCATTGATTTGTCTTCAATTCCGGCGATCAAGATCTTTTTTCACATATCTAGATTAAACAGATATCTACCTAAAACCCTCTCCATCAGATCAACTGATGTACTCTCAGTATCAACGGCCCCAATTATTATGATTCCACTAAACCAAATCATCATCTTCATGGCTTTTAATTTTTTTTCTCCGACGAAGGTTTTTCTCTTTTTTTTTATTGAAGAATTTTGATGCAAAAAATGATTTCTCTAAAAAATTAATTTGAATTTGGAGTGCAAGCCGATGGAAATGTAGACGATGAAAAAGACGTCTACGACAATGAAGATGGCGACAAAGACGATGGCGACAATGGAGACGACAATGCAGACAACATCAACGATGGAGACGGTGACGTAGACAACAACGATGATGGAAATGTAAACCACGCCAATGTAGACGTCGAACAAACCCTCACACATCTCCTCCTTCTTGATCAGCTGCGATGCTATCTTGATTTCATGTTCTACCCGTGACGAAAGATCTCTCTGGACCCTTTTGGCTATTTACCATCCAAATATTTGTGATGTTGCATCTACTCCAAAGGACATAGACAATCTTTCTCCACCAAAATAATTTTTTATATGTTTATTTCTGTTGAATAATTGAAATTTTTTGAAACGCAGAAATTTTGTTAGCTGAATGAACCTCTTTGTTCTTGTTAATAAAAAATCAGGTTTTGTTCTAGAGTCATGACTATATATGCTATGGATTATCTGTGGAGAAAATTAAGAGATTGATGATTTAGTTTCTCTATTGTTGATGCTTGTCATAGGAATATGGTCATCCACAACGATTTGAAGCATTATAATATGTTAATATTTAATGATGAAAAGTTGAAAGTTGCAGATTTTATCCACGTGATTGTAAAGTTTTGATTTTTTAATTAAGTTTGTATCTCTATTATGTGAGATTTAATACAACTGATGCTTGTCAATTTTTTAAATTAATTTTTTATGTAAGCTTTTAATCTATGAATAAGTAGGTTATTTATCTTTATTTGTATAAGTATGTTGACACGAACATGGACTAGAATGTGTTATATTACATGTAGACTCCCTGTGTGGAAATATTTTGCCATCCACGTGTCAACATGATCCCATGTACAACATTATTGACCCATCATCCTCTCTTTCCCAACCATCACCAATCCAAGCAAATTTATTGATATCAGTGGCGAAGACTTTAGCATTATCCCTCTCTTCGAAAACACAACATATGATTTACAATTTCAATCATTTCATTCCAACCCCGCATTCCACCCACCTGTGTAAAACCTCACTATAAACATTGATGTGTTGTTAATTTCTCGTCTACAACTACTATACATTTTATTCACACACGTGTATACATGTACACCTCAAATAGAGTGCACAACCAAGTCGTACACCCTTATTTATATGTACACAAAACAATACACATTTTCAAGTGTATAAACAATTATACATGTATATATCTTGATACATGTATAGCTTCATACATTGAAAATTTAATACATGTATAAACCTTGATACATTGATAATTTAATACATGTATTTACAAAGACTTCTTAAGTTACAAAGCATCTCCTACCTTTCAAGTTTTTGTTTGTTTATGTACTTGACATCGCTTTAAAGATTTCAAGTTGTTCAATTTAATGTTGTACACAACACATGTCTACTTCCATTTTTGTTATACACAAGAATTTGCATTTTTGTAAGTAACTATTTTAATGTTTAAGTTTAAACGAATTTTATAACATGTTTGAGCCTTGTGTACATAATTGTCTTCACTTTTAAAATGTGCGGATATGTACAATAGACCTTTTATGTACAAATAGACATCAAATAATGTGTAAATTTATTTACTATGGCTGCAAAAGGTATTTTCATATGCCATTTCATGTACCTATTATCCATCAATTCCAATTTTTTTACACATGTATATCATTTTCATGTATCTTAACACTTCTATGTACATTGTTAATTGTCTTTATTGCTAGGATGCCTACTTTACTTGTGTCCATGCTTTGTTTTACATATGGACATCTTTGATGGTATCCATACATTTTGTCGAACACTTAGCATGCATTTTTGGAAAAATATTAACAATTTGAAGTTTGAACTAAATATGTAAATAATCTAAAATATAGGGACTAAAGATTAAAATATATATAAATATGCTTGGAGAGTATCAATCGATCCTTATCACCTATGTCGATCAATCTTCTACATCTTCAACCTTCTTACTGTTTTTAAAGCTTCGGCGTGGTTAGGTTTGTAATAGTTTAAACACGTGAAACAGTGGGTCAGGACGAATAAACCACTTTTTGTCGGCTATCTCCTTTCCCCATCGTCATCTTCGCTGGACAAATGTTTGGTTTTGAATTCCATAAATCGTTGTCGTCGCTAAAAATCTTTCTCTAAATCATTTTTTTCTTCTATTTTCAGTCCCCGTAAAAAAATAAATAAAAATCAAAACTGTCCAAAAATTAAATCCAATTTACTATCTATTTCGGGTTAACTATCTTTCAAAATTCAAACAACATGACGACAAAAAGTAAGGAACTAAATGGAGAATGCTCGATTATGCTTTTAGAAGGACAAATTAACTCATTAACCACCAAAACTACCCTAGTATAAGAAAATGTCCTATTATGTTATATAAAGTCCGAAAGTGTCTATTTACTGTAAATCACTCTAGAAAATATAACAAAGAACCGGCAAAGATTTTGTTTTTCTTAGGAACGGGCCAAGATTCTGTGCCCTTTTTAACAAAAACTGAAAGTAATGTTAGTGTTTCTCGGGGTGACCGAGAACTGTCATCCCCAAATGTAAGCTTTTATATTCTGCATCTACTAATCCATTTGTTGATGGTATTGCTTGCATAAGTGTCTGCATAAGTGCGGACAGAGTAAGGATGACTCAAACAACTCTTATCAACTTTGAGTTTCCAACCCAAACAGAAAACTTAGCTCTATCTTCTTATCATTACTTAGTTAAAATCAACGCAAACTAGGCAGGACAAAAACAGGGTACACCACTTTCTCCTTTGATGATCATCAATAACAACACAAAAAAAAAAGAGAGGAGAAAACTTTTCCAATAAAATCTCTATGAGAAGTGAATGCCCGACTTGTTGAATAACGAGAGAAGATACAAAAACTCTTGTTGTGATAGCTTGGACGACCTCTTCTCCTCAAACCCACCTTCCTTCAACACATTCATAACCTTCTCCTTAAACTCTCCTCCTTGTCCTTCGTCCATCTCCATTATCATCATCATCATCATCATCCATTTCGTTATCATCATCTTCCATTCCCATGCTCTGATCACCAAGATCCATGGCGGCAGCTTCTCCAGTCGAGCTATTCAGCGAAGCTAGTACCGCCTGAAGAGTCTTGAAGTTCTTCTCCAGCATCAAAAGAACAGACTTCTGCCTGAAAATTGATCCCAAAGTTTTGTTCTTTCTGATGAAACAGACTCTCAAGAACCCATCCCACTCCTTCTTGTTAACCTGAGGCTGTGGCTTCCTCGGTTCGATCCTAACAACAGAAGAATCCACCTTCGGAGGTGGTCGGAAGTTGTTCTTCCCGACTTTGAGGAGGTGGGAGACTCTGGCATACAGCTGAGTGTTGACAGATAGACGACAGTAAAGGTTGTCTCCAGGTTGAGCAACGAGTCTCATTGCGAACTCTCTCTGGTACATGATCACAGCACACCTGAAGCTTGTTGGGTGGAAGAGAAGCTTGAACGTGAGAGGAGATGATATCTGATACGGAATGTTGGCTACACATATGTCAAACCGAGGAAGCTCCGTCTTTAACACATCACCTTGGATTACCTTTATTACACAACATTAGCTAAAGCATCTCTATGTAATAAAATAAAATGTTTTTTGTGTTATACCTTCAAGCGGTTAGAATAAGGAGTGCCTTGGAAACGGCGTTGAAGCTCGAGAACCATACGGGAATCGAGTTCGACAGCGATGACTTCTTTACCAGCTTCGAGAAGCTTCTTCGTGAGGTTACCAGTACCTGGACCGATCTCGAGAATCACGTCGGTGCTCTTAATACCAGCTTTCTGAACGATTGAATCAACGAGCAGAGGGTTCTTGAGGATGTGTTGTCCTTTCGATTTGTGGAAGGAGATTCCTCCTTGGTAATGGTTTGATGGTGCCTTGGGCTTCTCCTTCCTTATCTTCCCTCCAGCCATTGTCGCGAGAGTTTCCTCAAAGCTTTTCACGCCGCCGCCACTCGCCTTGAGACAATATTAGGGTTTCTTTTCCTTCTAGTTAACTTACAAGCCTCTGCGTTTTTTTTTCTCTTTTGCTTATAACCACTGTTTAGGAGCTGCTAGCGATTCGAAAATATTTTGGATCATGGTTTATTGTGTGGTTCGAATGGATTCCATCGGGTTTGATTGGATTAAACTTAATTTAACGATATGTTGTAAATAATATGCATATTCTTACAAAAATATATTATATCAAATAAAATGTTTTAATAACTGTAATGCTTAGAAAAACTTAAAAATATCAAACTGAAAATGTAATAAAATAATTTAAACAAGTTAATCCTTATCACTCTAAATCTTCATCACTTTTAAAAAAAAAAAAAAAGACATACACATTAGTTAAAAAAACTTATTTTGAAATAAAAGTCAAAATCATATAATGACTAGTTCTTAGAAATTTTTTATATATTAATTTTGGAGCATTACAACATGTTTTGATAGTTACGTAGAATCACGATGATGATTCTTAAAATCCTTAGAAAAAATAGTTTAGTCATCTAAACATATATTATATTTTTATTAAACTAATTATCAAATTAATTGATAGTATATAAAATAATGTTCTCCATTTTTTCCTTAAATAAAAGCTACAAAATTACCTAATATTCTTAATAAATCTATGAAAATTAATGATTTCGAATAATAAAGATTTGATAACATTTTTGTATCTTCCATCATTTTTTTGCTTAATTTTATATTCTAAAAGAAATTAAACAATCACATTAAGCATACAACAAAAAAATTAGATTTTTTCTTATATGCTATATTTTGGATGTTTTTTAAAAACGATTATAAATTACTAAGACTATTAAAAATCTTAATTGAAATTTTTTTGATCAATGGTTTAACTTTTTTTGTTATAACAAATACAAATGATCATAAAACATATAAATATGAAGTTTCATGTAGTATATATATATATATATATATATATATCATTTAAATTAAAAGATATATCATATATGCTAGATTCGGGATTGTTATGGGCTTATTAGGAACAAAAGTCCAACATCAGAAGTTGGAAGGGATCCCAAGTAATAGATAAGATATATGGACTAATTCACTTGTTATTAATTGGTTTTAGGTTGAAAGCTCATCTAGCTTAATATGGTATCAGAGCCCAATCTAAACAGTCTAACCCGATCTATTATCGATCCAACCCAAAGTTAGCACATCGATCATTGCCCAAACATTTCGAGATTCACGCTCAAGGAGCCAACATCTCGAGGGGGCGTATTAGGGACAAAGATCTCACATCGGAATTTGTAAGGGATCTTTAATAACATATAAGATAGATGAGTCAATCTACTTATCACCAATTGATTTTAGGTTGGAAGCTCATCTAGTTTAACATGGTATCAAAGTCCGATCCACGCAGTCCAACTCAATTCATTGTCGATCCAGCCCAACAACAATGTTCTCCACTTCAATTGCACTCTCTACCAACTTCCCATGTTTGTCTTTGATACTGATGATTGTATTTCGGGCTCTTCATTGCTTTGTAATCACATGGTTAAATTTTGTGTTTCTGTCTCCACCTCCATGCCACCGATCTATTCCCAAAAAGTATTTTCTTCTTTAACACTAATATCATTTGTCTTCTCAATTCATCCAACTATTCTATGGTAGAATTGTCGTCTTGATCAAGATCTATCTTATTTTTCAATTCCTTAATATGTATGGCGGAGTTTGTCATTATTTTCCCAATTACTAATCTTATTACGACATGAAGTAATTTTTAAGGAAAATTCCAAACATGAATTTCATCAAACTATCCCCATCCCGAAGATTACTGCTTCCTTAGTTTTCCTATCCATCTTTTTTTCACATCTGAAACTCTTCCTTGTCCTTCGAATGGTGGATTGGTTCCGTGCTAGGACTGGTCT